>CM046453.1:61083123-61390070 GCA_025506515.1 Flaveria trinervia
AAATGGTATCAGAGCTTTGGCTCTTGATTTTGCGTGTGATTCGATCGTTTTGGTGTAAAAATCACGTTTTTCATCCAAAAACACCATCTTTTTGAGTAAAACAGTGTTTTCGATGTCTCCAGAACTAAAAGTTCATGTTTTTCGGCTTACGGCAGATTAGGGTTCGTGAAAAATCGTATTTTTGTGTCAAAGTACCAAAAGTTGTCGAATTTTCAAATCCAGCAGCCTCAGTCGCACGATTGGCTTAATCGCACGATTGGCTTAATCGCATGACTGAACTCAATCTCACCCCCATACGCACGATTGAACTCAGTCGCCCATCCATCCGTACGACTGAACACCCTATTCACACTGTCCATCCGCACTTGCTCAATCGCACGATTGGCTCATCCGCATTAGTTTAATCGCACGATTGGTTCATCCGCACGATTGACCCAATCACATCTCTCCATTCGCACCAGTGAAATAATTTTGTTCTAACTCTCAAAGTATAAAGAAATGGAAGATCAGTACTCGGCGTTTACTGCAGGTAGGGACTCGCATATTCAGAACCTATTACTTCTGGAAAATGAGATTGGGAATCACAATAAGCAACCTAAGCTTATCACGTTAGACGATTACCCATAATGGAAGTAAAGGTTCGAAATTTATCTAAATGGTGTTGATCCAAATCTGTGGGAATCAATCAAGACTGGTTATTGTATGCCAGTGGGTGCTGATGGCATCAAACTTATTCTGGGCGGCATGACTGATAGCCAGAAGGTGAAGTACAATGCTCAGAAACAGGTGTATGCTTTGTTGACTCAGTCGATGCCTAAGGATATATTCCACCAATTTTCTGAGAATAAACAGGCAATGAAATTATGGGAGGCTCTGGAAAAATGATACGATGGGAATGCATTGTTAAAAGCTCTAAAGGCTAAGGCTTTGAAGAAAGAGTTCGATAACTTCTCATCGATAGGTAAGGAGAGCTTGGATAATGTCATAGACCGATTCTACCATTTAATGAGTGAGCTTCACACTCATGGGGTTACAACGTGGATGGAAGATAAGGTATCAAGCTTTGCCGACGGTCTACCAGAGAAGTGGGACTCGTTTGTGTCTAATTTGAGACAGAACAATTTACTAGCAAAATTTGACATAAACGACTTCATCCTGAAACTAAGGGAGGAGGATCTGAGGATGAATTACAGGTCTCAGAAAGGATCTTACGATGAGAACCCGTCTCTGTATAATTCAACTTCCACATCAAAAAGCCCAGGAGCACCAATTCAAACTGCATTTGTGTCAAGTTCAGCAGCTCCTTCGCAACCCACTACTTCAGGATTTGAAACGTCAGGGTCATCTAGTACCCAATATATAGTACCTGAATCAAACGCTATGAAGTTGAAGACCGAGAATCTCGGGAATATCACTGTGGAGATTGTAAAGGAGCATATGGACCTCTTAGCTGCGGTTGTTCATTCTTATGATGGTCTAGTTGTGGGAAATATCGAAATTGCCATCTGGCGGATGAGGTGTTAGACCCTGAAAGGATTATGCATGCCAATTCAATGGGTGAGTTGATGGTTGCTTTGCTGGATTCCCACAAGTCCAAGAAGAAATGCAGATGAAGATCCTGCACAAGAAAAACCAAGTATGGTCTTCCTCATTTGTCAATGCGGAAGACATAAAACAAATACGGACATGTATTTGTTCTTCCACATTAACAAATGCGGAAGACCAATTAGTAATGCAGACAAGACTTTGTTCATCCGCATTTGCCAATGCGGATGACCAGAAAA
Organism: Flaveria trinervia; assembly: GCA_025506515.1. Lineage (NCBI taxonomy): Eukaryota > Viridiplantae > Streptophyta > Magnoliopsida > Asterales > Asteraceae > Flaveria > Flaveria trinervia. The sequence goes on from CM046453.1 coordinate 61,084,908, forward strand.
ATACGCAGAAGTATTTGTTCATCTGCATTAACCAATGCAGATGACCAACATACTAATGCGGATGATCAAGTGAAGAAATGCTGATCAAGTCAACTCATCCGCATTTGCAAATGCGGATGAACAAGCAAAGATGTGGATCAAGACTTAGACTAGATTATGATGTAATAGGTCAGGGTTAGTTTAGTCATTTTGTAAAAGGCATCTTGTCTGCCTATAATAGAATAGATACCTCGTACATGAGGTGATAGAATTTAGACAATTAGAATATTTGTATTCTCTAGGTGCATTATTACTTTTCTTGCTAAACCCTAGCTTTGGATGAAGAAAAAGGCTGATGCAACCAAAACTTTGTCACTTAAGTTATTTTGGTGCTGCATGCAAAAGGCTTCCGAAGCTTAACATGGAACTTCCGAAGGTTGTAGAGTTCTTCCGAAGACAAAATGAAAGATCAACTTCAAAGACAGAACTCTACTTTCGAAGACAAGTGCATACTTCCGAAGTTCAAGACTTTGAAGAATAAAGTAAAGACCACTTCCGAAGTATGAGGAAAAGAAAAAGTCTCCAAGCCTTGGAAGAAGCAGCTTTTTCCGAAGTATAAGTGGCTTCGGAAGTACTCACTCTTCCGAAGCCATTTAACCTTCGGAAGACACTGCTACGAACCAGTGGACACAAGTATGGTCTCTGACACTCCCTCTGCAGACTTCTGATACAACATGGCTTCTTCCTAAAGAGCCATGTTGTTGACCATACTTTATTCCACTGTTCACCTTTTCATGATAGTACATGTTACCAACTTTAGTTGGTGACAAAAGGTAAGTCAGGGACATGTCCTGACTACCAAATCTCAGATAAGACTTTATCCAAGATACCTTAATCTTTTGTCTTGTAGTATAGACTTTAGCTATAGGATCCCAGCTGGTATCAAAGTATATCCGCCTGTAGATAGTATTATATATAGGTTCTCCTTGTAATTCATGAACTGAGACAGATCTCTGCTTGTAAGCATCTTGTATTTTGAGTTGAGAATCAATATATAAAAGTATCTTGAAAATTATCTTTCTGTGTTCTCAGTTACTTTCTATATTGTGATCAAACCTTATTGATTCTTCATATATCCAAGTGCTGTTGTAGGTGAGCTTGAGTGAAAACATTGTGTTTAAGTGACAAACACCGATCCTGCAATTGGTATCAGAGCTTCTTAGGCTCTTGATTGCGTGATCTTACCATCCAAATCAACCTGTTTTTACTCCTCCCTACCACTCACTCGCTCAAATGGCCCTTAACAAATCTGAGGTAGAGATGGGAACAATGACAACAGCTCCCATCATTACCCCTGAAAACTTCAGGTCTTGGAGTAGAAGAATCGAAGGCTTCATTAGATACCAAGACAACAGACTATGGAACTCCATTGTCAATGGACCATACAAGCCAAAGGTGGCATCACCTGGTGGAAACAGTGCCATGATAGAGAAGGTTGTCGAGGACTATTCTGATGAAGTTAGAAAGAAGATGGAAATCGACAACAATGCTATGACTATTCTCATGACTGCAATACCAAACTCTATAATGGTGGGGTTCGAGCATTGCAAGACTACCAAAGAATTGTTTGATGCACTTGCTCAGATGTTCTCAAGCTCCAACAACTCAAAGAAGGACTCACTGAAGCAGCAGTTCGAGAACTTCACTCATATTGCTGGAGAGACCCTCAGCTAGCAGTACTTCAGGTACATGGATCTTATCTCTATCCTTCAGTGTGTGAAGATCACTCCTGAACTCAAAGATCTCACCAGAAAGTTCATGAGTGCTCTTCCAAATGAGTGGACATTCTACTGTGTCTCTATCAAGAGAACAGAAAACTTGAACACTCTTTCCATGATTGAACTCTATGGCATTCTTGATGGATATCGCCTAGAGATGGAGAGTAAGAGAGGCCACCCAACAAGCAGATCCATGAGTCTTCCTGCTAGCAACGCTTTAATGGTTGCTGAAGGCTCATTAACCCCTCAACCTCAACATTTCCTGACGTATCAGCAGCCATCCTGCTCTTCTGGACCTTACATCACTTTTCCTGAGACTCCAAGGTCTCAACAGGCTCAACACAACTCCTTCCAGGAAAGTGTGTGCCTTTGTTTCAGGAAGTGGACACTCAGGAGATTTTCAATACTGTTTTGATGATCTTGAGTGTTTTAGTCCAAATGATGTAGAGTACGTGGACATTGTCCACAGATGGCTCTCTTAACTTACAGAGTGAAGAAGTTCTTTAAGAGAACTCGAAGGCATTTCCTTCAAAACCCAACTACCAGCAAGTTCGGGTTCGACAAGACCAAGGCAAAGTGTTACAACTATAACCAACTGGGTCATTTTGCAACGGAATGCAAGGCTCCCAAGACCAATCTGAGAACCCCACAGGCCTCCACACATCCCTCAACCTCAAGCCCACTGAGACGTCAACTGAAACAGCTGCAATGTCTCAAGAAGTTGACTGGAGCTTCATGGTACAGGATGTGACTCCTGCTCAAGCTCTCATGGTCTGAACAGATGATGCCCAGGTATATGAACATCTCTATACTCCAGCCTGCATAGCTAAAGTTAAACTTTATCAGGACTACAATATGGAAATCAGATCTGATATTGAGTCTTTAAATATTCTAAAATCTGATTTTAAAAGAGCTGAATCTGACTATCAAAAGAAAATTTATGAGTTAGAGAAAACTGTATCTCTTTTAAAACATGAACACACCAACTACAAACTCAAATCAAGGATCTGATATCCAAATTGTCTGAGGCTCAAGCCCAGCTTGTCACTGCTGAGGCTCAGGCCAGGAAGCATGCTATTTCTGAGAGAACTTCCAAGCTATTTTTGCATCATCCTCCAATCCAAACTTTGTTATCAAAACAAAGAAGGGTTAGGAACCAATGAAATTGGTCCACCACATTCCTATGAGTCTATCAGATAGCCTAGATGTGGTACTGAAGAGCAAGAGATTCCAACTGCTAACCCTTCCTTTCCAGAGTTGAAGGATGAGGCATCAATAGTGGCCACCACAGGGAAGGAACAGGTAGATGCACCCATCTCCTCCTTTGAAGATCAAATCCTATCCACTAAAGCCAGAAGAAGCAGAGCTAAAGCTGCTAGAAGAACTGCCAAGAAGGTGGCTGAGTCCAAACTAAAGATTGACCCCAAGTAGAAGGGTGTCTTTATCTCAGCTGGATTCCAAGTGATAGGTACTTCTGATTCAGGAAATGAATGTAATGCCAGTATTCCTGTCCTACCAAAGGGAAAAGTTGCTGATGAAGAAAAGAAGCCCAAGAAACAACAACCCTCACTTTCCTAAAAGACTAACATTGCATGCATCATGTGTGGCCTGCAAAATCATATGGCAAAAGATTGTTACTACAATCCTGCAAGCACACATTATGCAAATAACGTTAGGAAAGAAGTATTCAAGGAAGGTTTCACATTTGGACCTTTTCAAACGGTTCAAGTAATGAAAAAGGAAAGGCTAGTCTCGGAAGCCAGGTTGCTTTCGCAAGAAACTCCTTCTTCCGAAGGGAAAATGGCTTCGGAAGCTAGAGCTACTAAGGTTCGGAAGAACAAGAAAGCTCCCTTGAAACCATCCAAGAAGAAGACTTGCTTCGGAAGAAAAGGTGGTGAAGGATTCTTCCAAAAAGAAACAAGCTTCGGAAGTAGGCCATGCTGCAGCCTCAACAAGCTCATCCTCCAAGGTCAGCCAAAGGGGGACTGGAAGATCAAGGAAGATGCGCACCCGAACCTCTTCTTCAAAGACCTCTATTGAACCCCCATGCATAACTTTTGGTTCAATATGTCATTATCCTTGGAAGGGACATCCATTTGACAAAACTAACAATCTCATCTTATGTGTAGGGACATCCTTTGACAAGAACAACAATGTATGGATTGTAGATAGTGGATGCTCCAGGCACATGACAGGGAACAGATCTCTACTTTAATAGTTTCAAAACTATGATGGAGGTCTTGTCCAATTTGGAGGTGAGGCCGGAGGATATATTTCTGGCAGAGGGAGTACATCCAACGGTAAATAAAAGTTGACAAAGTCCACTTTGTCAAGCATCTTGAACACAATCTGTTAAGTGTTTCTCAATTCTATGATCAAAAGCACCAAATGCTTTTCACAGAACATGAGTGCATTATCCTCAAACCAGGGATGACAATTTCTCAGGAATTGGTGCTTCTTAGATCTCCCAGGAAATGGGATATGTACAAGCTAGATATGAACAATGCTTCCGCTGGTGAAGTATCATGCTTCTTTCCAAAGCTGATAGTGATGAGTCAACACTATGGCATAAACGTATGTGTCATAAATTTTAAGACAATGATAAATTGGCTAAAAATAACTTGGTACATGGTTTGCCTAAAAATGAGTTTTTCTGCAAAGATAACTGTGTTGCATGCCTGAAAGGGAAACAACACAGGACATCTCATAAATCCAAATGGTTAACTCTATCACTACTCCATTACACTGATTGCACATGGATCTTTTTCGTCCCACAAGTATAATGAGCATTGGAAGGAAATCATATTGCCTTGTGATAGTTGATGATTTTACAGATTCACATGGGTATTCTTTTTAAGAACTAAAGATGAAACTGCGGACATTAAAATCTTTTATTCTTAAAATAAAAAATCAAATTGATCACAAGGTTAAAATCATTAGAAGTGATCAAGGGACTGAGTTTAAGAACTTCGTTCTTGACTCATTCTGTAACTCAAAAGGGATAGCCAGACAATATAGTGCTCCCCGAACTCTTAACAAAATGGTGTTGCTGAGAGGAGGAATAGGACACTTATTGAGGCTGCTCAAACTATGTTAGCTAATTTAAAGCTACCTCTAACATTCTGGGTAGATGTAGTCAGCACTGCATGCTATGTGCAGAACAGAGTTCTTGTAGTTAAGCCACATGGAAAGACCCCTTATGAGCTATGGAACAAGAGGCCACCGTTCATCGGCTTTCTAAGGTCCTTTGGCAGTAGGTGTACCATACTTAACACAAAGGACAATTTAGCAAAATTTGCTAAAAAGTCAGGTGATGCTATCTTGTTAGATAGTCTTCTAGCTCCAAAGCTTACAGAGTATACAACATTAAGAATCAACAATTTGAGGAGACATCCAATATAGTTGTTAATGAGCACACTCCTTGTGTTAGGGGAATGGCCCTGATCATATTTTGATTTAGAATTGTTTCCAAACTATTCTAAACCATCTTGTGAGAATGTTTCAGTTGGAACAGGTGCTTAAAATGATGCTGATGCTACTCTAATGATCAATTGTTTGAGCTTCCCAGACCTAGTCCAAATTCTCCAAGTGCTACAATACATCAAGCTTCCACTATTCACAGATCTGATAGTTTAACTATAACAAGGAACAGGGAAGCTTCAACAAGTGAATCACTTACTAAGCCTCAAAACTCATCAGGTGATCCACCACAGCACCAGGCAGAAGGAAGTAGTATTTTGAAGGAACAGACAACTGTTAATACTACTTCACAGCTAACCATTGATGATGTTTCTCATTCATTAAATTAGTCCTCATTGAATGACTTTGAAATAGCAACTGGATAGAGTGCTCCAGTTCTTGAGCAGAATATGTCCAACCTAGACTTATCTCTGCAACTGGAAGTGATTCCTCGTCTTAAGGTTCATAACACTCATCCAACTGAGAACATCATAGGGGATGTCACTGAGGGTGTGAGAACAAGAGGACAGACTCATCAAGGAAATGTCTGCTTGTACTCATGCTTTCTATCTCAGATGGAACCCAAGAAGGTAGAAGATGCCTTGAAAGATAGTAGCTGGCTTGAATCGATGCAAGAGGAGCTGCTTCAATTCAAGAGACAGAAGGTATGGAACCTATGTCTGTTACCATCTAGTCAAGTACCCATAGGCACCAAATGGGTTTTCAGAAACAGAGAGATGATAGAGGCTTGATCATCAAGAATAAAGCAAGACTTGTAGTTCAAGGATACACTCAAGAGGAAGGAATCAATTATACTGATGTCTTTGCACCAGTTGCAAGACTTGAGGCAGTTAGGATCTTCCTTGCTTATGCTGCATCCAAGGACTTCACTGTCTATCAACTTGATGTCAAGTGTGCATTTCTATATGGGGATATAGATAGGGAAGTCTATGTATGCCAACCTCCAAGATTTGAAGACCCACAGCACCCCAACTATGTGTGCAAGTTGGATAAAGCTCTGTATGGGCTGCACCAAGCACCTAGCTGTGGTATGAGACTTTGTCTCAGTTTCTTCTAAAGAATGGCTATACTAAAGGTACCATTGATAAGACTCTCTTCATTAGAAAGTCTAGAAAGGACATCATGCTCGTTCAAGTCTATGTTGATGACATCATATTTGGTTCCTCAAATGACCAAATGTGTAAGGACTTTGAGAGCATCATGAAGAAAAAGTTTTAGATGAGTTCCATGGGAAAAATGGACTTTTTCCTTGGAATTCAGGTGAAGCAGATGAAGGAAGGGTTTTTCATTAATCTATCTAAGTATGTCTCTGAGATCTTAGAAAGATTTGAAATGAAAGATTGCAAGCCAGCCAAGACACCCATACCCAGAAACCATAATCTTTGTCCTGACCTTGAGGGGGAGGATACTGATCAACATCAGTATAGGGCAATTATTGGTTCTCTGATGTATCTCACAGCTAGTAGACGGATATCATGTTTGCTACTTGTATCTGTGCAAGATATCAGGCTGCTCCAAAGATGTCTCACTTAGCTGCTGTTAAGAGAATCCTCAGATACCTCAAAGGAGCACCTAAACTAGGTCTCTTGTATCCAAGAAACAAAGATTTCAATCTCTATGGATACTCTGACAGTGACTATGGAGGCTCCAATATTGATAAGAAATCAATACCCGGAGGATGTCAATTTCTTGGTGGAAGGATCATCTCATGGCAATGCAAGAAACAATCTTGTGTCTCTACATCAACTGCTGAAGCTGAATACATTGCTGCTGCTAGCTGCTGTGCTCAACTGCTATGGATTCAAAACCAGATGTTAGACTTGGATTCAACTTTATGAGTACTCCTATCCATATTGACAACAACAGTGCTATCTCAATTACTGAAAATCTAGTGAAGCACTCCAAGACAAAGCATATTGACATCAGGTATCATTTCATTAGAGATATTCATGAGAAAAGTCTAATTAAGTTAATCAAAGTTGATTCAAAAGAAAAATATGCTGATCTGTTCACCAAAGCGTTTAATGAACAAAGATTTAAGTATCTCATAACAGCTATTGGGATGATAAACATTGATTAATTTAATCTCTTTTTGAAAACCTTTTTAATATGTAAGTCTTGTGTCAATAAAATTTAAGCCATGTTATCAGAAGTTCTCTCCAAAATTTTCTAAGTGTAAATTCATTCCAAAGAAAAATTAACCCTCGGAAGACGTTCTCATATCTTTCGAAGCAAGATTTCTCAAAGGATAACTTTCCTCTCGGAAGAATTTTTGGCCTCGGAAGAAGCGATTGATTGCATATTAGATCTACTTCCGAGACTTACAGATTCTCCATTCGGAAGCAACTCTAACCTTTGGAAGAAAAGTTTTGGCTTCGGAAGTAGGAATTGCCTTCGGAAGACAAGTCACCTTCAGAAATGTTTTCCACTCGGAATAGAGATTCTACTGTGTAATGTAAATTTCTTGGGCCCCACACTGTAATAAGAAAAGATTTTGTTAATGATGTCGGATTATTTAATTGATTTCAACCTTACCGCCACTGTCAATTCATCCACTAAACCATCACATCACCTTATCCTAACCTCCATTACCGCCTTACCACCCTCTTTAAATAATTTCGACTGTTCAATTTCATCTTCTTACTTGCAATTTTTACTACCCTAGAGATTTCTGCTCTCCAACTTTACCCAAGCTCAAAATCATCTACTTTTAGCTTTCCCAAATGGCACTCAACCCTCAGCAAAACCAAGTCGCACTTCTTGATTCTTCAAGAGATGCTGACTTCTCTGAAATTATCTCCTTTCTCACCCAATCAACCTACGACACTGCCCTTACTATTAACCCCACTGTTTTCTCCAACCAAATGGCAGAATTTTAAGAGAATGGTCAGGTCGAAACCCTAAATGGGATTCATGTACTGCGGTCCAGTATCTGTGGATAGGAGTTGATAGTCACTAAACAACTGATCAGGGAGCACCTTGAGCTTCATGATGAAGGAGCTCCTACTGAATTCCCAAAGGAAGAGTTGGATAGCTTATATCCTAATGGGATATGGTGGAGACATCAGCAGGTCGACTGTTTACAAGTTCAACTTCTCTACAATTGGAAGTTCCTCCTGCATGTTGTTCTTCATTGCTTGTCTAACAAATCCGGAGGATGGGATCAAATCCCTTATGAACTAGGATGCTTAGTTCATGGACTGGTGAGAGGCATGCGCTTTAATTACTCACGATTTGTGTTCTCAAATCTAATAGGGAATCTGCAAAGGGAGACATTCTTCATGTATCCTAGATTCTTCAACACATAATCAACTGTGAGTTGGACCAGAGCATGCTTGTCTGTGCAGCTGCTCTGACTGTTCCCCACATGCGGCCTACCATCTTCAAGACATTGAAGAAGGTATCCACCAACTTCACTGGAAGGTACACCACTCTGCTTCCTGGTATGATTGAGTGCATAGCTCCTGGTGACATCCCTGTTCACCCCACAGGTGATGAACCCACACCAGCAACCTCCACCACAATGCCAAGACTACCTTCTCCACCCATCACCATCACTTATCAAAGATGCCCCAAACGAACTCTTGTTCAATCTACTCTGATTGAACAAGCCCCTCCTGTTCAATCCAAAAAGACTAGAGTGGAAACATGGGCTCCCACTCACTGAATTTGGGCTTTGAGTCTCCTCAGTCTCAAACCAGGAGCCCGATACCCAAACCAACAGCCCTCAGAATGAGTATCTACACTCTTCTGAGCTGCCAACAAAGGACAGCCCCACCAGAGGCTCAATGCCTATAGACATTGACCAAAGTCCAGGGTCAGTAGGCTTAACCTCCCTCTCTTTCACTGACCTTCTATTCAAAACTGATGAAGAGATAACATCTCTCCATGGCAATGAGGTTGATGTACAATACCCACTTCAGATCAACAGAGCCCGAAGAAATCCCTTATCTCTAGCCCCCATCAGCAACCAATAACTGAGGTGAGTCCTATTGATGTGGAGGGGACTCATGTAGATTCGGTTGCCACTACAAAAGGTGCCTCAATGGACCTTGTGGACAGTGGTAACATATCTCAAACTGAATCTACGGCAACCAAGCCTTTTGATGACTCTGAAAGAGACATCATTGAGCATGGGAAACCAGGGTGCCAAGAAACCACATCTAGTGGTGAGGCTGAACATACTAGGTGTGTTACATCATCTCCCCGTGACTCTTCAAAAGAAGATGAGGGAAGCATGCAACTCCTTGTTAAAGACCTTCTATCTAAAGTCTCAAACCTTGAATCCTTGGTTAGGACTTTAGAAGAAAGGTCTGCCACTCATTAACTTGAGATTGACAATCTCAAGGCTCAACTAGCTGAGAAACAGATAGAGAGGTCTGTTAGGCATGTACCTATTCAGGTCTCACTGACTTCTTCCTCTAGCTCATCTAGCTCTCAAGATAATGCTACCAAAAAGGGGGAGAATGTTCAAAGACAAATACATGAAGAACCACAGAGCCGACCTTCAACTTCAACATCTTCTTCTCCCATCTTCTCAGCAGCTGAGCCATCTCACGTCACTCTTCAGATTGACCCAAGGATGCTCAGTGATCTCTACAGACTCTTCACCAAGTTTCTGTTAAGATCCTCCTTTGAGCAGCCAAGCCATGATGCTGCAATGATCAACTTTGGAGCTGAAGAGCTTCAGAGGCTGACTGCACCTACTACCACTGTGGAAGAAGTTGGTCAACCTAAGGTCCGCATGGAACCCAAGATTCAATTCGAAGGGGAAATGGGGACTGAGGCCAGCAACTGAAATAGTTAGGATAGAATCTGCATCTCCTCCAACTTCCGAAGCTGAAGTGAAAGCCTCTGAAGAACAAGCTGAATCTTCCGAAGCTGAAATGGAAGCTGCGGAAGACTGTTCAAGATGTCCGAGGAACTGATCATCATAGATGCAATCCTGGAAATGGTATCTGACATGAGCAGTGAGGACTTTCCGATTCCACCTCCATCCCAGACACCATCTCTACCTTTCTCACAATCAGAAACGTCTCTCCAAGAACCACCACAGTCAGGATCTTCAAAAGACAAAGGAAAAAGGAATATGACTGCGGAAGAGCTTCAGGAAGAGAAGAAGATTGAGAAACTCTGAAGACGGAAGACTTCAGACTAAGAAGTTGCTAGCTGCCAGTACAAAAGCAGCTTCTTCCAATCAGGAGGTTATCATCAATAAAAAAAGAGAGCAGATAATTGACCAGCTCATTGAAATGGGAGATGCCAATGAAGAAACACTCCTGCTACCATTAGAGGAGTTGGTGGATCTGGAGAAGGCAACTAGGCTAAAACTTGAGGAAGAAGCCAGGTTGGCCTTGGAGAAAGAAGAGGAAAAGAAATAGAAGGAGGCTGAATTGCAGCTAAGGAGAGACAGGTGAACTTCCTACTCTCTAGAGGCTTTGAGTTTCAAGAACTTTCTCCACACAATGATGATACGATCCTCTAGCTCTACAACAAAGAGCAGGATCAAATGGAGAGAAAGGAAAAAGGTTGCAAAAGAAAAGGCCAGAGACAAGAAGAAGAAGGAAGAAGAAGCGAGGGTCACTGCTTCCAAGAAGCTCACTAAAAGCCTGGATGAAGGACTATCTTCGGGCTCATGGATTCTCTGGGGGAGGCAGGTGGGTCCTATGTCTGAAAGGACACTCCAATGGATTGTCAGTGAAATTAAGGCTGACATCCGGATGGGGAAAAGGAAAGAGATGTATAGAAGGGTAAAAGGGATGACCTCATTGCTACCACACAACCACAACCTGAACCTTCACCCTTCACCATTCACCTTAAACCCGAACCTTTCACCCCTGAACCCACATCACTACCCTCACCTACTCCCTCACCTCAACCACCCAAACTTCCCATCATCCAACCCAAAGCACTAGCCAGAACCATTGAACCTAAACCTACCCATTACCATCTAGACCATCCCTTCAGCCTTCTCAACATCTCTCCCTTGAGGAGTTTAAGGCAATCAAGACGAAGCTCGTGAACTGCACACTTTGAGCGAAGTCTCTTGTGTAGAAGACTCTGTCAACATCACCTATGTTGATGGTTCTTCAAGTTCCCTCATAAGAGATAGATTCCTTGATTTTTCTAGAGGAACTCTGGACCAGGCTGCGAGACTTCTAGGACTCAACTCAGACTCTTTGAATGATGAAGAGAAGAAGCTCAGAAGGAAACTGGTGACTCTGCTGGATACAAAGAAACAGGACAAGATTCCTAGTCAGTCTCTTATGCCTAGAAGGAAGATAATCCAGTGGAGGTTTGATGAACCTTCTCACAACTTTGTTTTGAAAAGAGAGAATGGTGAGGTCAATAGACTCAATGCAACCTCTCTGCTACACTCCAGCAGGTTCGACATTGCTGAGCTAGCAGAGAAGCCATTCTCCAACCTCTCCAACTCTAAAACTGCTGCACTCATTAGAAATCATCTCAACAGTCTTCATCTAGCTGAGTTAACTGCAAAGGCAAAGATTGAAGAAGAGTTGAAGTTGAGAAGACAGGAAGACAAGGAAAGATCTCTCACCAAAGGTACCGCCTTTCTACATATGGTGGAAGTTCCTGAATTGGAACCTATAGTTCGATGGGAATATGATTATAGTTCCCATCAACTAACTCTTTTCAGAAGGTAACAACAAAGGGTACATGTTATCCAAGGTGACAGACTGGATTTCTTATCTACCAAGGATCTGTACAAACTTCTCAGCACCACTTCAGGGAAGAACAAGGAGACAGACAAATATTTACTCTCCTTGGTGCTGAAAGTTTTGAGAAGTCGAGACAAGAGAATTTTGGTAGCATCAGCCTAGGGGGAGTTTGTTGATCAAGAAGAAGGCTAATGCAACCAAAACTTTGTCACTTAAGTTATTTTGGTGCTGCATGCAAAAGGCTTCCGAAGCTTAACATGGAACTTCCGAAGGTTGTAGAGTTCTTCCGAAGACAAAATGAAAGATCAACTTCAGAAGACAGAACTCTACTTCCGAAGACAAGTGCATACTTCCGAAGTTCAAGACTTAGAAGAATAAAGTAAAGACCACTTCTGAAGTATGAGGAAAAGAAGAAGTCTGAAGCCTTGGAAGAAGCAGCCTCTTCCGAAGTATAAGTGGATTCGGAAGTACTTACTCTTCCGAAGCCATTTAACCTTCGGAATACACTTCTATGAACCAGTGGACACAAGTATGGTCTCTGATACTCCGCTATAGACTTCTGATACATCATGGCTTCTTCCTAAGTGCCATGTTGTTAACCATACTTTATTCCAATGTTCACCTTTTCATGATAGTACATTACCAACTTTAGTTGGTGACAAAAGGTAAGTCAGGGACATGTCCTGACTACCAAATCTCTGATAAAACTTTATCCGAGATACCTTAATCTTTAGTCTTGTAGTATAGACTTTAGCTATAGGATCCCAGCTCGTATCAAAGTATATTTGGCTGTATATAGTATTATATATAAGTTCTCCTTGTAATTCATTGACTGAGATAGATCATCTTCTTGTAAGAGTCTTGTATTTTGAGTTGAGAATCAATATATAAAAGTATCTTGAAAATTATCTTTCTGTGTTCTCAGTTACTTTCTATATTGTGATCAACTCTTATTGATTCTTCATATATCCATGTGCTGTTGTACGTGAGTTTGAGTGAAAACACTGTGTTTAAGTGACAAACACCGATCATGCACTAGCAGTCTTTGTAATCAATAACCTTTATTAATATATACAAAAGCATTTATGAGTATTTCTTCTGCATCGAATGTTTCTTAATTGTTTGATTCCACCATTCAATCATTAACTCAGTCATTATATTCGATCCTTAGTGAGAATCTCAATCTCACTAACCCAGTCAATTGGTATCAGAGCTTTGGCTCTTGGTTCTTTTTCGGATCTTCCAAGACCTGAATAGAACTCGATTGATCTGGTGATTGAGTTGCTAATAGAGTATTCCAAGTCTCTATTAGTAAACAATAGAAAATACTCCCGTCAACACTTTCTTACCAAAACATACATGTAAATCAGTTACTGTTCAAGCGAGATCTATCAAGAACTTAGTTGAAACTAACCACAAGAAACTCACAAAAGTAATAGATCTGATTTTGAAATCAGTTTGGATGATTTGGACAAGTTAGACTAACTGAACCTAAAATTCATCTAATCGGTAATTAAAACAAGTCAAAGTACCTGTTAAAATGGATTCTAATAGTTTCTTAGAACTTGGGCATACACCTAAACCTTCAATGCTTAAACACAAATCTGAGTTTAAACAATAGTAAAATCAGGTTTAGGAATTACATTACAGGTGTAGATCCTGATTTCTGGATCTCAATATGCAAGGGGCCACACATCCCTGTCACTCTGTTTGCAGATGAAGCTGCAATTTACAAAACTACAAGGATACCCATTGAAGATCTAACTCTTGATGATGAAGATTATAAGAAAATCAAGATTGATCTAAAAGCTTACTCTATCCTAACTCAAGCACTCAAGATGGATGTGCTGAAAATATTGGAGAAGTATGGTATTGCAAAAGCTGTGTGGGATGCACTGAAAATTATCTGTGAGGGAAGTAGTGAAGTAGCAGAAAATAACAAGGACAAGTTTGTTAATCAGTATGAAACATTTCATCACACCAAGGGAGAGTCCATATCCAAACAACTACACAAATTTGTGCAATTGGTAAATGACTTAGAAATCATGGGAGTCACGTAAGATCAAGGAATTAAAAAGAATGCTACACAGCCTCCCTGAAAGCTGGGAACATAATGTAACAATGCTGAAAAGTACTCTTGATCTCGAGAGTACTACTTTGGATATCATGATAGCCAAAATAGAAGCATTGGAACTTGATGAAAGAAGTAGAAATCTTGGTGGACCAAGAGTGATTGAGGCTTACAAATTTCCATCAGAATCTCATTCTGTGGAAAATGTCTTCATCACTAAGGAGGATGATTTCATCTCATCAAGAGATCAACTGAACAACACATGATTCATTGCAACTCCACCAACCAATCATCCATCAACATCATCCTAAGCATCCAGAGTCACTACTGCTCCTAGAACCACTCCTGAAGACACAAGATCAGAAGAACAAAAGGCAACTTACAATGCCTTTGTTTAAGCTTTGAAGCATACTTAGGAGGAAGACTCACTTCTGCTCATCTGATCCAAGAAGATGTGGAAGAAATGGATCCAGATGATGTGGAAGAAATGGATCTGCAATGGCAAGTGGCCATGATTGCTATGAGAGCAAAGAAATTCTTCATAATGGCAGAAGTTCAACCTTAATGAGAATTCAAAACTTGGATATGATAAATCCAAAGTGAAATGCTTCAACTGTGGCATGGCTGGCCACTTCTCTAGAGAATGCAATGCCCCCCAAGAGCAACAACTTTCAAAGGAATTCTCAAGGCCAGTCATCCTCACAGTCTAACTCAAGCTTTCACTCCAACAATCAACAGCAGCAGTATCATCATCCACAAAAACACCAATCATATTAAAATCCATCTCAACTGTCAAACCAAGCTCATGGAAGCAGTCAATCATCTGCCAGTGCTCTCATGTTAAAGCAAGATGGGGTATGTGACTAGAGCATGTATGTAGAGGAAGTCAAGCCTCAATTCCAAAATCATGCACTTATGGCTCACATCAACAATGGTCTATCTCCAATGCCTACTGAGGCAAAATCTAACCTTTGTAGTGAAAAATGTATTACTGAATTGCAAGGTTTCAGAGAGGATAACCATAAACTGGAAGATAAAATTAAAGAAGAAAAGGTGAAGTTAGAGATAATGAAAATGGAGGTAAAAGGCTTTGAAATCAAAATAAATCTCTCATCTTTGACATTGAGAAACTGCATGGTGAAAAGTACACTCTTGCAGCTGAGAATAAGCTACTTACTGAAAAGTTAGCTCGATCTAAGGCTGAACATACACTTTTAATCAAGTGAAACTTGAAAATTTTTAAATGTCTTCAATCAAGCTGCAAGAGATGCTTCATCTCAAAAGGATCCAAAGGACATGTCAGGGATTGGGTATAATTCATGTCCTCCCCCATACAATGACAAATACATTGTCATGCGTGAATCTGTCTCACGTAATAAGGAAATTGAAACTAAAACTATGGAACCAAAATCTATAGTAAAACAAGTGACCAATCCTCAGAACAAACATAATGTTTATATTGAAACAAATGAGGATAAAATCAAGTTAGGTCACCCAATCAAAATCAAAGAGTGTTCAGACAAGGCAGTGAGTGTCATGAAACCCACAAGCCCCGTAAAAGCAATTGTTCCTTTTATAAAATTCATACCTTATGTTTTAAAAGGTAAAAAGAAGTATGTGAAGTCAGTGAAACCCATTGCTGAGAGTAGTTCTGATAATGAGATTATATCTCAAACAATTCAAGCAAATCAAAAAAGGTTTCACTATAAAAGAAACAAAAAGGACGCTGAGTTCAACACATAAAACTCTATCAGACCCTCAGTCTTCAAAACTAAGACAGGGAGTTGGGTTTGATATTTGCAACAAGGAACACGTTGACTAGTTTGAGAAAGAGGTGAGAAATGGGTTGAAGAAACAAAAAAAACCCAGAAAATCAAACAAATGTAGTGTTGTGAAGCAAACTACAAAAAGGGCTGATTTTGATTCATCCCCTAAGCAATAGAAAGTGGCTCAGCAGCAAATGAGAAAATCAGCTGAGGCACACAAATCAAAATCTGATTCAAGCAACAAATAAATGTATTATGACATTTATGATATATTCAATCACAAGACAAAAAAGTGCTTTTATAATCAATACTGCTCTATCTGTGACATGAACAACCACTCAACCTAAAATTGGTATTATAACAAATATTGTTCAGTCTGTACTATGAACAATCAAAATACATCTGATTGTTACTTCAGTCAAAAGGGATTGAGAATTCCCCAAAACAAACCCATCTCAACAACATCATCAGGTAAAACTCAAGTCAGGAGTCATTTGCATAACAATCAATCTAGAACATCTAGATCACTCAATGACTTGAGTAAAATAAAAGAAATATGGAAAAGTCAAAGACGTAACCATTTCATCAATCAAAAGTCTGATTTTTCAAAACCCAAAATGATCTTTGAAAATAAAAAACGGTCTAAATTTCTTCAAAAGAACAGAGATCAAAGGTTTCACTACTCATCTGACTCTTCTGTTGATGTTGATGAGAAGACTATAGCAAGATATCATAAGCAATCTCCCAGGTCACCTCTGAATAGATCACAATTTAGAGGAAAGTATCAAGAAGTCACCATAATAGATAAGAACGGGAAACCCAAGACCACCATGGCTTGGGTTCCACATTCTAATTAGTTCTTTATGCTTGCAGGGTCATCCATATAGGTCCAATAGCTTATGGTACATAGACAGTGGATGCTCCCGACACATGACTGGAGATCGTTCCCTCCTTCATGGTTTCAAGCATATACAAGGAACTACAGCATCATTTGGTGGAGATTCACAAGGTGGTAGAATTACAGGTGAAGGATCTATGACAAATGGGATGCTGAGCTTTGACAGAGTGAACTACTATGAACAACTAAACTTCAATATGCTAAGCGTGTCTCAGATCTGTGACAAGAATCTAACTTTACAAACACTCACTGCTACATTCTGAAACCTGGATTTCAGATCTCTGAAGAATGGGTTGTTTTAAAGACCCCGAGGAAGAATAATAATTTTGTTTTAAACCTGTGTTCGGCATCACCTAAAGAAGAAACATGTCTTTTGTTAAAATCATTTGATGAGTCACACCTTTGGCACAAACGTTTGGGGCACACCAACTTTAAAAACATGAACAGAGTGGTCAAAGGAAACCATGTCATTGGTCTTCCACAAAAAGAATTTCACTTTGTTGATCACTATTCAGCGTGCCTCAAAGGAAAACAACATAAATCTGCTCATAAATCCAAGCTGGTGAACATAAACAATACTCCATTAAAGCTACTTCATATGGATCTCTTTGGACCAACTCATGTCATGAGTATTGGAAAGAATAGTATTGTTTGGTGATCATTGATGACTTTTCATGATTCAAAAGGGTGTTCTTCTTACTTCATAAAAATGAGTTATCCTAAATAATTCAAAACTTTATCACACAAATTGAAAATCAACTTGATCTTAAGGTCAAAACAAACAGAAGTGATTATGGAACTGAATTCAAAAATGAAGACATGAGTTCTTTTTGTACAATCGAAGGCATTGCTCATCAATTCAGTGCAGCTAGAACTCTTTAACAAAATGGGGTAGCTGAAAGGAGAAATAGAACACTGACTGAAGCAGCAAGAACAATGCTAGCCGATGCTAAGCTGTCAATCACCTTTTGGGCAGAGGCAGTTAACACATCATGCTTTGTACAAAACCGAACTCTAATTATAAAAGAAAGCAATATGACTCCATATGAACTACTTTTTCATAGAAAACCATTCACTGGATTTCTTAAATTATTTGGTAGTCCTGCCTAAATATTAAAACCATTCACTGAAGAGCAAGTAACAACACCTGATGAACATTTGAAACCAAATGAAAACAAACATGGTTTGACAATTGCTGAAGAGTCTATCAGGAAATCCAAAAATACTGATAGAAAACTTCTGAAGAACAAGTCTTCGGTTGTTACAAATTCTTCAGTACCTACCATAAGTACTGAGAGGAAGAAAGTACTGAAGAACACACCTTTAGTAGTTTCATCTTCTTCAGCAGTTGAACAACAAAAGATGAAGAAAAGGCCATGTGAAATATGTGGTCTATTCAATCATCTCACTGATGAATGTTTGTATAGAAAGGGTTCAAAATTCAACAAAGATAAAATCATTAAAAAGAAAATTATAAAATGATAGATGAATTTGAAACCAAGTTTGTGCCATAAACATCTCAAACTGATAACCCAAAGTTTTTACAAAAATCTAAAAAGAAGGAAGGGGTTTATCATAAAACAGCTGAAAATATTCCTCATGGAGTATCAAAACACCAGACTAAGTCTGTGTCTTTCAAAAAGGAGGACATGGTGAGTCACAGGAACCAATCAAAAACAAGTACTGATGTGTCTGCTAAACTGAAGGCTTTAACAACCAATCATACACAACTTGTTATGATGGTTCAACATCTGTTAGGAAGAGTTAACCAAATAGATGTACCTGTGATTAAACCACTGAAAAGGAATACTAAGCCAAAATCAAAGGAATCCTTTTCAGCACCATCTCCACCTTTAAAGACTGTTAATCATGACAAATTAGTTAGTATAAAATCTGTTGATGAGAACAGACCCAAAACCAAAATGGTTTGGATTTCAAAAGCTAACTAGTTTGTTTTGGCAAATGCAGAGTTCTTCAGCATACCATAGAAGCATCTGGTATGTGAACAGTGGAGGATCTATGCATATGACAGGGAGCAGTTTTCTTCTTCATGACTACTCTCAAGGAAAGAAGGAATTTGTATCTTTTGGTAATGATGCTAAGGGTTACATCATCAGCAAAGGCTTTGTGTCAAATGGTGAGATAAGATTTGATGATGTTAACCATCTGGAGAATCTCAAGTACAACTTGGTGAGTGTCAGTCAAATGTGTGATAAAGGGCATGTTGCACTTTTCACCAGTCAAAACTGTCGGATTCTATCTTCCAATGTTTTGAGAATGATTGACAAGATATTGGATGAATATACTCTCTTGAAGGCCAACAGGATTGCAAGAGTATATGCCTTAGACTTATCAAAGACAATTGATCTAAAAGGCCATCCATGTCTGTTCTCCAAGGCCTCTCCTCAGGAATCTGAACTATGGCATAGAAGGCTTGGTTATGTGAATCTGAAAAACATGAACCAGCTTATCCATCATGGTTTAGTGAGAGGTCTGCCACTAAAGGAGTTCAAATGTGATGACAACTGCTCTGCTTGTTTAAAAGGAAAGCAACACAAAGTATCATTCCCTCCAATAGAAGAACCAAAATCCACTGCCTGCTTGCAATTACTGCATATGGATCTTTTTGGTCCAGTAAGAGTGATGAGCATGGCAAAGAAAAACTACTGTCTGGTAATTGTGGATGATTATTCCAGATTTGTATGGACCTTCTTCTTACATTCAAAAGATGAGGCTGGTCAAATCATCATCTACTTTGTGTTGCATGTGGAAAAGTAGTACTCCCTTTCTATCAAGTGTGTGAGGAGTGATAATGGCACAGAATTTAGAAACCACACACTTGATGAATTCTATTTCTTTAAGGGAATCAAGAGGTAGTATAGCATTCCAAGAACTCCTGAACAAAATGGAGTGGTGGAGAGAAAGAACAGGACCCTTATTGAAGCCGCAAGGTCAATGTTGGCTGATTTTGGTTTACCACTAACCTTTTGGGCTGAAGCTGTCAACACAGCTTGCTATGTGCAAAATAGAGTGTTAGTAAATCAGAGATTGATGAAGACTCCTTATGAAGTGTTACATCATTTGGCTCCTCCGATTTCCTTCTTTAGAGCATTTAGGTGTCCCTATTATATTCTTAACACAAAGGATCCACTTCAGAAGTTTGAATCAAAGGTGGATGCAAGGTACTTTGTTGGTATTCATCTACTTGCAAGGCATACATAGTTTTTAATTGCAGAACAAAGATAGTTGAAGAAACCTTGCATGTAAAGTTTAATGAATCTCCAAGGAGAAAATCCCACAAAACCCTGTGGAATTATTTGATTTGGACATACTGCAATATGTTCCTTATCAGCCTCCAATTGTTGTAGATTCTGTGAATCTATCATCTCCTGCAACTAGTCATTCATCTGGTGATACAAATGCAAGGTTTAGTGATCACCTGCCTGAGTCTACTAACCTTGATGTTCCTGTAGCTTCAGCGGTTCCATCCACAACAAATGCAGATGAGATCTCTGATTTCTCTACTTCATTTGAATTGCCATCTCATTCTAGGTTTCAAGAGTCTGGATCAACATCTGTTGCTGCTGAATCACCTACAAACACTTGCACAGATCTTATTGAGTATCAAGAACTGAAGAATCATCCCATGTCTCAGATCATTGGTGACATCAATGCTGGTGTTTCAACTAGAAGTCAATTGTCTAATTTCTGCTTTTATGCTCTCTTCATCAGTCAGCAAGAGCCAAAGAACTATCATATTGCATTAAGAGACAAAGGATGGGTTGAAGCCATGCAACTTGAGCTTCTTTAGTTTCAATAGCAACAAGTGTGGGAACTGGTTCCTCTACCCCAAGGTAAGTGTGCAATAGGCACTAAATGGGTGTTTAGGAATAAAACTGATGAAAAAGGTCAAATTGTCAAAAACAAGGCCAGACTGGTTGTACAGGGGTTTTCACAAGAAGAAGGTATTGATTATGATGAAACCTTTGCCCCTGTAGCCAGACTGGAGGCAATCAGATTGTTCTTAGGTTATGCTGCTTTCCATAATCTTAAAGTTTTTCAAATGGATGTCAAAGGTGCATTCTTATATGGTAAAATAAAAGAAGAAGTTTATGTGTGTCAACCACCAGGTTTTGAAGATCATAAACATCCAGATTGGGTGTATAAGCTTGATAAGGCTCTTTATGGGTTTAAACAAGCTCCCAGAGCCTGGTATGAAACACTGTCTAACTTTCTTCTTCAAAACAATTTCACTAGCGGCTCCATAGATAAAACTTTGTTCATTAAGAAAGTAGGCATGCATAAGCTCCTTGTTCAAATTTATGTAGATGATAGTATATTTGCATCCTCTGATCCACAGTTGTGTGATGCCTTTACTAAGCTGATGCAACAAAAGTTTGAAATGAGTGCCATGGGAGAATTACAGTTCTTTCTGGGTTTGCAAATCAAACAAGTGGCTAATGGAACTTTCATTCCTCAATCAAAATATACAAAGGATTTGTTGAAAAAGTTTGATTTACAAAACTATAAGCCCTATTCTACTCCCATGTGCAGCATCACACAAGTGGATGCTGATCAGAAAGGTAAAGCAGTTGATGAAACTCTTTACAGATGTATGATTGGTTCCTTGATGTACCTTACAGCTTCTAGACTAGACATTATGTTTTCAACTTGTGTCTGTGCTAGATTTTAGGCTGCACCTAAAGTATCCCATATGATTGCAGTCAAAAGGATCTTTAGATATTTGCAAGGAACTCAATCTCTAGGACTTTGGTATTCCACTGGGCACTCTTGCAAAGTAGTTGCTTTCTCTGATAGTGACTATGCAGTGTATAAATTAACCAGAAAATCAACCTCTGGTGGATGCCAATTTCTAGGCAATTGTTTAGTTTCTTGGCAGAGTAAGAAACAAACTTCAGTTGCTACATCCACTGCTGAAGCATAGTACATTGCTGCTGCAAGTTGTACATCTCAGGTACTCTAGCTTCAGAATCAATTACTGGATTATGACATTACAGAGGCTAAGACTCCTTTACTGATGGATAGTGCTTCAGAATCAAACCACGACACAACTGTGTTGCATACTTCACAAAATCGGCCTTTTGGACTAAGTTTGATGCTTCCATTGATCTGATGGTTGATTCCCCGTATCAAAATGCTTTTCTTCTGAATCCAACCATCTATCTCGATAACCTTCGCCAATTCTGGACAAATGTCACTGTCCATACTGGTGAGAATGATGTCGCGATCACTCTCCAGTCTTTTGTAAACCAGAAGAAGGTGGTCCTCACCCCTGCTATCATTCGCCAAACCCTAGATCTGAATGATGCCACCTTTGTCACCAAATACCCGAAGGGCACCATTGATCTATCATTTATCAACCATGGATATGAGGGCGACCTAAGTGCTACAACCATTCTGAAGAAGCACTTCCTTGATGCTGAACACCTAATCGTCCACATGATCAATGTCTGCCTTGCCCCCAAATCCTCTTCATGGGATCAAATGTCATCCAGGTGGCAGGATGTATTATATTCTATCCTTGAACGCCAAAGCTTAAATTTTTCTGAAATTATATTTTTGGAATTAAAAGATCTGGCAATGAAACCTATGGCTAACAGATGGATATTATATCGAAGGTTTCTTATGGCCATAATCATAAATCAATTAAAATCTGATGACCCTGTTGGCCTTAGAGTCCCTGCTGTGGTAGTTTTGCTAGAGGTATACTCCAGGCACAACTATGACCCACACCTCAAAGAGGCTGCCAAACTGCTAAAACCCAAGCAGAAGGAACCCACGGCCTCATCCTCCAGATCCAAAGTCCCCTCCAAACCACAATCTAAACAAACCAAAAAGGCTACTCAGGGAGTTGAGTCCCCTGATGATGCCCCTGCAACACAAAGGCAGGATGAAACTATGGGTAGTACTCCCCCTGTAGTTCCATGACTCTACCTACTAAACCGCTCAGCTATCCTCTCAACAGGATCCTGCTGCAACCAAAAATGGGGAAACCACATTACTGGAATCTCTCTCACTTGAGAAGATTGCCATTGAAGAGCTCCATTCACCCTAGGTGCAATCATCTTCACACCTATCTCCCATTAAAGCCACCCCTACAAGCCCAACTGTGGTTATTGCATAAGTGCTGACTCAACTACATTCCTCTAACCCTCCCTAGAAACCTATTACCACTGGGAAAACCTCAACAGTTGAGGGAGATGATTATAATGTGGTTGATAACCCACAGCACAGGGATTAAAGAGTTCAATCTCCCTGTGTAGAGGAGGAGATTCGAACATCTGGTGAGGCTGCCTCTTCTCCTGTTTCAGCACATGACCAGGATGAAGGTGGTATCATTTCTAAGACCTCACTAGAGGCAACTGCCAATGAAGGACATAATCCTGAGGCAGGAAGTCCCCAGTTCCAAGAAATAGGGGCACATGTGAATACTGATCTGCACTTAGCACATGTTCATCCTGATTTAATCAGGAGGATAGATGTTTCAGCAAAGACTGATGATGACCTGGGCTTTTTCTTTGATGTTCTAGCCCACAACACCATTCTTCAGACTGAGGTATGCAGACTACAAGAACTGCTTGCCAAAATGTCATAAGAATCAAGTCCATCTGCCCCAATTCACCATAGATGGCAGTTTCTTCTGAAGCTTTCCCAAACACTGAGCCACTCCCAATAACTTTGCCACCAGCCTCTGATTCAGGCATCATTTCTCAGGGACAAAACCCATCTGAGCAAATGGTTGCTGCCTTTCAATCGTCCTTACCTCTCATCACTTCCATAATCACAAACATTGTGCATCAAGCCATTGATGAAAGGCTTTCCTCAAATCTTCAAACCTTAGTTTATGTTGTTGTCTCTAAGAGACTTTCTGACATTCAAACCCCTAAACCCAATGCAACCAAAACGGGGGAGTCTAAGTCAGTGAAAGTAGACAAAAGAAAGAGAGTTGAAGAGGAAGAAGAAAAAGAGAAGAAAGAAAAGGAGATGATCACCTACAAGAGAAAGAAGAGCTCTGAACAGACTGAAGGTGAGAAAAAGTTAGAAGAACTGATCAAAGAAGCTGATGAGAAACATAGCAGATCTATGGATAAGATCATTGATCAACTCTTCAGAGAAGGTTTTGACACAGCGAAACTTGACTCTGAAATCAGAAGGCTAGAGATTCAAGAGATTGAACATAGATGGGCAAGTTGGAGTGAGAAAGAAAGGGAAAGGCTGGAAGCTATGACAAGATTCATATCAAAGCATCTGGGAATATCAATCATTGAAGTGAAGTCATGGTCCAGACACAGTACTTTAGAGATAACCACCAGAATCTGTTCTTCTGAAGTATTCAACAAAGGATTGATCATAGAAGCTCTTGATGAAGCCGGTGCTGGGAAAAGGTCTGATATGGAAAAGTTATCCAAAGCTTCATTCACAACCAAGATGCTAGAGCAGCTTGCACAATCCCCTACACCAAAACAACCAACTTCACAACCCTCAAAACCAACTCCTTTACCAAAGAAACCTACTCAAACCACTACCAACGATGCACCCAAGAGGAAGAGAAGGGTGTTGAGGATGGAAGAAGAAGAAGAAGATGATGAGGATGATAGTTTGCCAATCTCTACTGTTCTTAAAATAAAGATACCTGAGCCCAGAAGTCAACCAACAACAATCACACCTGACATCCAAAGGCAAATGGTAAAAGTCAAACTTGAAGAAGAAGAACAGAACAAACAACATGATGAGCAGTTGTTAAGGATGATTGATAAAGAGTTTCCTAAGTCCTCATCCATACAAGCTATGAAGAAACATGCTCAGAGGTTGTATGCTCTCAGATTCACATTTCAATATCAGAAAGAGAGAGTGAGAATTTGGCCTGACCCCAGAGTAAGTGACAGAATTCATAAAAAGAAGATTCCAAGTAGATACAATGGCCAAGTAAAGAAGATTGTAGATGCTGTGATAATGATGGCCATTGTAGTGTCACCCTGGGAAATCCTTGGTGACTTCAAGAGAGCTTACAAGTCTAAGATTACTCCACAAACTTTACTAGAAACAAATGGTAAAGAAGGGGTTGATCTACAAGAAGCTTGAAGAGATAAGAAGAAATGAGCTCCAGTTGTTGCTTGAAGGCACTCATCCTGATGAGTTTGCATACAGAGAAATAACTACTGTGGAGCTGAAGAATGGAAAGCATGTTAAGTACTTATCAGAGTACTATGGGCCTAAGTTCTTCTTTGAAAGTGAAGCTAAAGAACTCACAATGGAAGAACAAGTAGTATTCCTTGAGGCCTATGTCAGAGAGTCTTATAGACTCATCATTGGGAAGTAGGTCTCATGGATGGGGTAACAGCTCTATGTCCAATTCCCCAAGACAGAGTTCCCATTCATCCTTTGCCAATCAAACTTTTTGAAACCTCTTCCCTGGCCTGAGTTTATTTTGAAGATTTCTGAGCTGATCCAGAAAATGTTTCTGCCAATAAGTGGGACTTCAATAATCTTAAAGGTTTTGGCTGCATTGGTTCAGGGGGAGTTTGTTGGACCAAAAGAACCAATAAGCCAGGCCAAAAAAACCTTTAAGTCCCACAGACATCAAAACAACTGAAGTGGTCTACAACAGCTGAAGACAAAGTCTGAAGACAAAATCTGAAGACAAAGTCTGAAGACAAAGTCTAAAGACAAAGTCTAAAGACAAAGTCTGAAGACAACAGCTGAAGAGAAAGTCTAAAGACAAAGTCTGAAGGGAAAGTCTAAAGACAAAGTCTGAAGACAAAGTCTGAAGACAAAGTCTGAAGACAAAGTCTGAAGACAAAGTCTGAAGACAACAGCTGAAGACAATGTCTGAAGACAACAGCTGAAGACAATGTCTGAAGACAAAGTGTGAAGATAAAGTCTGAAGACAACAGCTGAAGACAAAGTCTAAAGACAAAGTCTGAAGACAACAGCTGAAGACAAAGTCTAAAGACAAAGTCTGAAGACAACAGCTGAAGACAAAGTCTGAAGACCAAGTTCTCAGAAGTTGTCACAACAGCTGAAGTAGTTCTCTTCAGTAGTTGTGATGGTTTGCTTTTCAGTAGTTTCAAATCAGTTTTTTTATATTATGTAAAACATCTGAAGTTCTTACACATCAGATGTTATAACTTCAGTAGTTGTAATGTTAGCTTGTACTTAGCTTTTTGTGAAGGTGTCCTCAGTTGTTGTGGACATCTTCAGTAGTTTAGTTTACTTTCAGTTGTTTGTATAAATCAGTTAGCTGTCACTATCAAGTGACGTCAGCTGATGTCACATTCCTTTATAAAAGGAATGTTGACCTAATTTCCTTTGAACTGAAGCGTGTGCGTGAATGAAAACATTCTCTTTGCAAAAAACTTTCTCTCTCTATAACCATTACTGTTTGATTGAATATTCATATTATTCTTGCTTAAATTTCGTCTAATTCTTGTGCTATTCCGCTGCAAATCTTAATCTAATTGATCAAACTAGATCCCGATCCTTTCATCTTTTCTTCTTGAACATGGACACGAAAGAGGAAAGATTGATCAGACTCTCTTCAGAAGAAGAAGATGAAAAGACATACTATTAGTCCAGATTTATGTGGATGACATCATTTTTGGCTCAACAAACAAGCAACTCTGCAAAGTATTTGAAGACCTTATGCATTCAAAATTCTAAATGAGTCCAATGGGGGAACTCACTTTCTTTCTAGGGGTGCAAGTCCAATAGACAGCACATGGAATCTTCATCAATCAATCAAAATATGTGGAAACTATGTTGAAGAAATTCCACTTTGCGAATTATCAGTCTATCAGAACTCCTGTGGATACTAAAATGAAGATTGGACCTGATCCTGAAGGCAAATCAATGGACCAGACTCACTATTGATCTATGATCGGTTCACTTATGTATCTAACAACTAGTAGGCCTGACATTATGTTTGGTGTTTGTGTGTGTGCCAGATATCAAGCTGATCCAAAAGAATCACATGTGAATGCAGTCAAGAGGATATTCAGATATCTGAAGGGCAAACCAACTCTTGGATTATGGTATCCAAAGGAAGGATAATTCAATCTCTATGCCTTCACAGACAGTGATTATGGAGGATGTAACTTCAACAGAAAATCCACCTCTGGCGATTATCAATTTCTTGGTCCTAGACTGGTCTCCTGGCAATGCAAGAAGTAGACAAAAGTGTCTGTATCAACAGCAGAAGCTGAGTATATTGTAGCATCAGCCTGTTGCTCTCAAGTACTCTGGATTCAAAACCAAATGCTTGATTATAGTTATAACTTCTTGCACATACCAATTTATATTGACAACACAACAACTATTTTCATAACCAATAATCCAGTTCAGCACTCAAAAACAAAATACATCAAATTAGATATCACTTTTTGAGAGACTGTGCTGAAAAGGGGTTAATCAAATTGATTCAAGTACCCACTAAAAATCAATTAGATAATTTGTTTACTAAGGCATTTGAACCTAGTAGGTTTGAATTTTTGGTTCAGTCAATTGGCATGATTAACCTTGAGTAAAAATAATTCAAAGCATCAATAACAAGTCAAAAATACTAGAAAACCACTAAAGGAAGTGGATTTTATGAAGAGTAGAATATCATGGAAATGATATAATTACATTTGTTATATCATTCACTATGCTTAATTTCAAAATTGCAAAGACTGTCATGACTTACCAGATATGTTGGTAGGCTCAACATGGAAGAGAAGATACATGCAGTGAGGAATTAAAAATCTTATTCAATAGTGAAACACTCATCACAAAGTACAGGTATGTATTGGCTTATCTGAGTGCATGTGTGTGTAGTAACCTAAACACACAGGTAATGATACTTTATGAATCTCTTTCACCTACATCAAGTTTCATCTTTGTTTTGCTAAGCAAAGACCTGATGAAACAAGCACATAGTGCAGATGTTATGATCCAAAAGTCCCAATGAGGAACACATCCAAATTGGATGAATCTACAAAAGCAATACATTCCAAGTGAATGAACAAAAGAATCCTATCATGGATCACCTTCCAAGTGAAGTGAAAAGAAACCCAATGTGGGTCATCATGAAAAGGATCAAAGTAAAATAATCCCAATGAGGATCAGTGAAAATGAGTTCTCATAACTTAAGTAACCTAGCAAGGAAAGTTGCGAAAAAGTTCTACTATGCATTGTATAAGGATGGTTGATCATTCCATGCTTGCGTGTGTGAGGTACATATTGAATAATTAAATCAACCAAAAACATGATAAATATCATTTGCATCAAAATATCAACCAGGTATGAGTTTAAGAGGACAAACATACCTTCAATCATCAAGTTCATAAACATGTCCATTTTATCATAAAGGATGCACATGTGCAATGTGAGATTGATATGATCCCAACAAAAGATATACTTCTCTTCATTATCAATAATCAATATATACAATTGTCAAAAAGTTTAAATCTTTAAAGTTTCTATCCAAATGTGGATATAAACTTTAGGGAGAGTAATTTAAAATTTTTGATTAAATATTTATAGATTGTTACTATCTTAAATTACTTTTATAAAAACATTAAAAACAAAAGAAAAAGAAAATGCATGTGTTGCTGTAGAAGTTATATCATAGTATCTCAGCCTATGTAGATTCTTGGAATCATAAAAAGTCCAAGATCAGTCAAACAATGGGAAACTTGTATCACTTTTGACATACAAGTCAATCCAAGCAAGAATTGACAACATCAACAGTCAACAACTTCATAAGAAAATTCAATCAATGACATCACTTCATAACATGAAAAATCAAAAAAATCACACTAACTTATGATTAAGTTCAAAAGTTAATGCATGTAAGTGCATTAGTTAATGCGGGTGAAGGTAACCCACGCTTATAACCAATGCGGGTAGCTTTTTATTTCCAAGTGAAACTAATGCGGACAATGATTGTACTCTACTGCATTAGTGTGTTACAAGTATACACGAAATTTTGAAATGATAAAACCTATGCGGAACAAAAATTGTTCTACCGCATTTGTCAATGCGGATAAAATATTTTTCAAGGGTTTAACCGCGTTTGTCAATGCGGATAAACTTTTAAGTGTCCAACTGCATTTGTCAATACGGATGAAATTTACACTTCCGCATTTGTTTACTCATCCGCATGTGTGGATATGTATCTTCAATGTTCATGTATTTCAAGCCGAAATAATTAAGTGATTAATCTCTTGTCAATGAATGATGATCAAGTAAATGTGGATTTTATTCTTCTGCATTTGCTACATTGAGCAAATGCTGAGTAAGTCAGATCTTCTGCATTTGCTACAGTAAGAAAATGTTGACTAAGTCAGATCTTCACATTTGCTACAGTACGCAAATGTTGACTAGGTCAGATCTTTCGCATTTGTTACAGTGAGCAAATGCTGACAAATTTTGTTCAACCGCATTTGCTACGGTGAGCAATGCTGAACAAGTTTTGTCAACCGCATTAGTTATAGTGAACAAATGCGGATGAACTTAGTTCTTCCGCATTTGCAATAGTGCACAAATGCAGATAGAAGAAAACAGAAGTAACAAAACTTCCGCAATTGCTATAGTATGTAAATGCGGATGCCCAAGATCACAAGTTAACTCTTTCGCATTTGCGTCGGAAAACATGCGGACTGTAGAGTTATTAAATTTTCACTTCCGCATTTACAACAGTAAACAAATGCGGACAACCCAAAAACTTAAAATTTACCCTTCCGCATTTGCTACAGTGATTTAAAAATATGACCGCATTGCTCTAAAACTTGTAAAATTTTGTAAAAGCCATTATTTGTCTATTTAAAGGAATTTCAAAGGGTCATTTAATACTTTTTAAATCTGAGAGACTACATAGTGAGGCGAGTGCAAAAAGACAGTAAACCTTCTTTGATCATCATCATCATCAACAACCAAAGATTCCAGTGTGTTCAAATCAACCTGTTATTGTAATCGATTCTAAACAATAGTAGCACTGATGGAAAGGTGAAATTTCCATAAATTTTTCATGATCTAACTTTCGGACTATTGAACCAAAAGTGAACGAAGAACCAAAAGTGAACGAAGAACCAAATGATAATGAAGAACACACAAAATCCAATTTATTCAAAGATATGTTATACATTTTCGACATCAATGAACATGCAAACTAAGAGGAATTTTAACTAGCATGAAAAATCTTTATAGTTGTGTACATCACAAGAATAGAGTCTGATGAAAAACAAAAATGTGTAACAAATTAATGAAGTAACATCTAATAAATAGTTTATTTAAACTTGAAAAATAGAGAAAATGTGATTGTTCTACAACAAATTCACCATTTGATGTGAGAATAATGAAACAGTGACTTCAAATGTTCATATGTGACCACCAAAAGTCAATCTGATCAATTATGCACATGCTTTCTCATCAAAACTAACACATATGTCTTTTATGCAGATTAAATGGCTAATCTTTCATGGAGCAAGCTCCATAATGTTAGCGGTTTTTGAAACCCTGGTGTACCAGAAGCTGAGGGACTCAGAGACATTATCAGATTCATCTCTACAACAAGGGCGGCTTATGCTATCACTGTTAGACCCATCATCTATGAGAACCTCAAAGGTCTTTCTGGAATTCAGCTAAAGTGATTGAAGCAGGTGGTGTTAGAACCTTATCTGGAATAATTGATAATGAGCACACTTTGATCATAACTGAAGATTCTGTGAGAGATGTCTACATTTTGGTGATGATGCTAATGCACGAGTAGAGTTGGATGAGGATGACATCACTACCTTCTTTGCAGAATTGGGTATGAAGGGGATTTGAAGCTAAGCAGATTGTAAAGGGATTAGTTGATTTACCTTGGAGATTTCTAATCCATATATTTCAGCACTGCTTATCCAAAAGAAAAATATGGTGGAATGATATTCCAATCATTACTTCATCAGCAATTTGTGCTCTTTGCATAAATAGACCATTCAACATGTATGCTTATGTATTTAATGGTCTGGTTTCAAACATACAAGAGGGAAGAAGATACAAGTTCTTGATGTGTCCAAGATTCATTCAGTGCCTGATAAATGAAGCATTCCCAAATCTAGCTACTGAGGGACCAGTTCTACATATTCCTCATTATGATGAAAAATCATACAAGTACATTAAGAAGAGGGATCCTAGAAACTTTTAAAGTGGAGCTCACTCACCTCCTCTTCCTTGGATGCTTCAACAGATCAATCCAGAAGATCAAGGAGAAGAACAAGATGCTCTTGATCACATTGATGTACAAGCTACTGATGAGCAAACTGATGGTGTTGATAGACAAAGGTCAGTATCATCCCAGGATGATGCAGGGGGTGATTCTCATACTGAACTTGGAATTCATGACTATGCATCTCCATTTGTACCACCACCACAACCATCACCATAACTATCACCACAACCATCACCACAACAATCACCACAACCATCTCCACCTCATCACTCACCAATATCACCACCTCATCACTCACCAAAATCACAACCTCAACCATTTCCTACCCATGATAATCCGACTAAGTTTGGAGACTCAACCAGCTCATCTAAAGCATCCAAATCATCTTCGGATGAGGAGGATCAACATGTTCAAATGCCTATAAAAAGAGTCACTTCTGAGACCGCTTCCTTAGAGAGTTTTGCTGAATCCAATATAAATAGACCTGATGAAAAGGATGAGTTAATCTCTAAGCTATTGCAAAAAGTTGAAAGGATGGAAAGAATATGACTTGGAGAGCTAGATTTATTGATGATAGGATTCTAGAACTTGATGAAAAGGAGCATGAGTTAAAAGCTAAAAGAAAAACATGAAGCTGAAAAGAAAGAGAAAGAGAAAGAGATTTAGAGAAGAAGTAAGTGGCCATGTTGATACTCTTGCCATTCAAAGTCTAGCTATGTAAGAGCAAGAGGATATTATTGAAGAACAAGCAGAGATCATCCCCAATCTCCAAAGTCAAATTGAAAGTCAAAATAAAAGAATCTCTGAGCTTGAAATGTTAATTGAAATTCAAAGAAGTACTGAGGCTGAAGAAAGTAAAAAGGATGAAGAAAGAGTAATGACTGATGAGAAACAATCCTCTACCGAGAATGATGAAAAAGAAGTAGATGCAAGCAAAACAAAGAATGAAGAATCAAGTCTGGAAATTGTGGTTTATTCTGGGCAATTAGATGCTACTCAAACTGAGAAGGCTGAATTTGAAGAACTAATCAGTGCTCCAGATTGCTTTACTTTTGAAGAATTCGTAATAGATGAGGAATTTTGGGATTTAGTTGCTGACCAGAGGACCAACACTGAACCCATTATGGTCATTCCTCAATCTCCAGTTCCCTTGGAGAAAGAGTTGAGCATGCAAATGGTACCTCTGTGTCATTATCAGAGGAACAAAAAGACATCAGAGAGTTTTATGAAATAGAAAAGGAAAAGGAAGAAAAGGAGCTGATGATCAAGAACAAGTACAAAATGAGGCTGAAAAAGTGGCTGAGGAGATGAAAAAGGCTGAATCCTCTTCTGGTCCTCCACTTCAAACTTATACCAGAAAGAGGAAATACTTATCTGAAAAGGCAAAAGGGAAGAGACCAATAATTGAAGAAGAACATGTGAAGAAGAGTAAAAAGGATGATCCAAGAAGTTTGGCAGCCATAGCTGAATTCCTAGATGAGCATGATAAAGCTGAGGTTCAATTAAAGAAACAAGCTGCGTTTATTGATTTGGAAGAAGGGGAAATAGAAGGAGGATATGATGCTGAGAAGGCTGTAGATGTGGACAATCCTGTGCTTAAAGAAAAATCTATTGACGAAATGGTGTTAAAGGCTCAAACCGATGATGCTATGATAAGGAAATGTTTTTGATCAATCACAAGTATGATGTGATGAAGTATTCAATATGACATATGAAGGCATGAAAGCAGAAGAAGAAAAGGTCAATAAACGGTTGGATCCCACAGTTGAAACAAAGTATGAGAAGTCAATAGCACCAAAGCTCAAAAGCCAAAGCTGTCAATCATGAAGAAGCAATCTCAAACTCATGAACCTCTACATCCTCATCCCTATGCAATGACTGATAGGGGAATGAAGGATTACCTCACGAGTCAAGGATTCACTAAAAGAAAATTGGGAAACCTGAAAACCAATTCATTGAGAGCTGCCACACTCAGACTAATCAATGGAAAGAAAGAAAAGTTGAAGAGGTTTAAAGAAGAAGTACTTAATCAAAAGCCAAGATCAAGAGTCTCTGCACAAGACATGCAACTTACATATAAGGATCAAGACTATCTGGCACCTGTTCTACACAAATATCCACAGTGGTTTGTTGAACCCTCCAAACTGAAACTTCAGGAAGGGTTGACCACTACTAAGATGATCAGAGGTGTATCTACCCCAAAAGGCAAAATAGACCAGAAAATTATTGCTTGGTAGTATGATAGTACATGGAACATGTTCATGGTTAACATAATCTCAAGTCTAGTGCAATTCTTTACAGAGTACTCTGCTCTGGTAAATGCACTTGAGATTCATGACCTGAAAGAACTGGCTAATCTAGAGCTAATAAACCTTAATGCCATGTTTAGAGGGTATGAATTTGAAGGTATACTTAAAATGTTCAAGAGAACCAACAACTTCAATTCATTAAAAGCAATATGTATAAGAAAAGACAAAACTTTCAAGAACCCTCTGGAGATGAAATAGAGAAAACCAGCCAAAGAAGTAGTATTTCCAGAACTCTGAGTGAAACCTACTGAATTATTTAAAAGAAAAATGGTGGCTGGTACACATTCCTCAACACCAATCTCAAATGTTTATTATGATGAGAAGACCTATGAATTGGTGATTGAGAGGAAGTGGGGAGGTAAAGAAGGAGCTGAAATTAGACTATTCAGTGGCTATGAAGTGAGACTACTAGATCATTCATATATTCACTACATATACACAAGGCACTTCAGAGAGATATCAAACTGATTGGGTCAAGAAGATCGACTTTTCTTTCTAAAGTGTATCAAAATATTAAAAATGGCTTATGATCAGATCAGTGCAAAGAGGGAGAAAAGGAATAAGAAGAAGACACCTCTACAGTTGGGCAATATTGTCAAACT
This sequence comes from Flaveria trinervia, assembly GCA_025506515.1. Classification (NCBI taxonomy): domain Eukaryota; kingdom Viridiplantae; phylum Streptophyta; class Magnoliopsida; order Asterales; family Asteraceae; genus Flaveria; species Flaveria trinervia. The sequence continues at coordinate 61,118,683 of CM046453.1, forward strand.
AGAAGTTGATGTAGATGGCTCTCTTTTGATTCACAGGGATGGGTTATCTGTGGTGTCTATTTGGGAACCAATCTCACTTAAGAAACTACCTCTTGAAGCCATTCACAATATGACCAGAATGAAGATTCATGTACTAAGCAGGGATAAAATGTCAGATGCTCAAGACTTTGTCAACATGATTAAAGCAATTCTGAATCCAGCTCATACAACACCTTCCTCACCATCACAAGACCCAACAGAATCATCACAACCTCAATCACCACCTAAACATTGAAGATCATAGGCTGCATAATCCTTAGGGGGAGTATTGTTGGACCCTGAAAGGATTATCCATGCCAATTCAATGGGTAAGTTGATGGTTGCTTTGCTAGATTCCCACAAGTCTAAGAAGAAATGAGTATGAAGATCCTTCACAAGAAAAACCAAGTATGGTCTTCCGCATTTGTCAATGCGGAAGACATAAAACAAATACGGACAAGTATTTGTTCTGCCGTATTAACAAATGCGGAAGACCAATTTGTAATGCGGACAAGACTTTGCTCATCCGCATTTACCAATGCGGATGACCAAACAAATACGCAGAAGTATTTGTTCATCCGCATTAACCAATGCGGATGACCAACATACTAATACGGATGATCAAGTGAAGAAATGCTAATTAAGTCAATTCATCCGCATTTGCAAATGCGGATGAACAAGCAAAGATGCGGATCAAGACTTAGACTAGATTCTAATGTAATAGGTCAGAGGTAGAATTTAGACAATTAGAAATGTTGATTAAGTCAACTCATCCGCATTTGCAAAAGGTATCTTGTCTGCCTATAAATAGAATAGATAACCTCGTACATGAGGTGATAGAATTTAGACAATTAGAATATTTGTATTCTCTAGGTGCATTATTACTTTTCTTGCTAAACCCTAGAAGTCTTTGTAATCAATCACCTTTATTAATATATACAAAAGAATTTATGAGTATTTCTTCTGCATTGAATGTTTCTTGATTGTTCGATTCCACCATTCAATCATTAACTCAGTCATTATATTCGATCCTTAGTGAGAATCTCAATCTCACTAACCCAGTCATGAGGATTACGAGCAGGTGGACGAGAATGAATTGGAAAGAATGGATATTATGTGGGTGTTGGCAAGTGCTGTTTTTAGAGCCAAGAAGTTCGTGAAGAAAACTAGACAAAACTTGATAGCTACAAAGGATACAACTTTTGGTTTTGACGAAACCAAAGTTACCTGTTTCAACTGTGGAGAAAAGGGGCACTTCAAACGTGAATGTGTGAAGCCCAAGAAGACAGGTAACGGTAATCCTTTCTCATCATTCAACCATAAAGACAAACCCACGAGGGAATCTGCATCATCAAGCAAACATTCTAAGGCTTTGACTGCACAAGATGACGAAGGTCAAGATTGGACCTTTCGGTTTGTATCCCTGGGCGAGTCAAACATTGCAAATGTTAAGGTTTTGGATGATGTCACTGCAAGTGAAGGTGATATAGCAGTTGAACTAGTAATGTCAGACCATGAAGATACTGCTAATGTGGTCACTCACTTGAATGAAGAGGATCTCAGAACTACAGTTTCAAAATCTCCAGCAACTGAAAACTCAAACTCTACACTGATGGCTGATTCAATCGAGTCTTCATAGGTAAGTACCACAGACCAACTCTTGGATAATCATGCATGTAATGAATGTATAAATTTAGAGAAAACATAGATTTAAAATTTTCTAGGTTATTAGATCACAATGATAGCTTAGTAAATAACTTACAACTGTGCACAGAGGCTAACCTAATTTTAAAACAAAATAAGCATAGCAATAAAGAGAAAATAGAGCTTTTAAATAAACAACTAAGGGAAACCTAAGTTGTTGCTTTTAACCAAGCAAATGATATAAAGTTCTGCTTAACCTCCCTAGAAGAAACTAAGAAAGAAAAAGCAGTCTTGGAAGTTGAAGTAAACTCATTAAAACAAAAACTGCATAGTTGGACAAGTTCTTCTCATATAGTCCAACACTTAGTGAGAGAACAAAACAATGGGGAGGGTTGGGATACAAAGTGGTTCCACCACCACATGAGACAGTGTTAAATGCTACATGTAGACCAGTAAATAACAACCCTGTCAAGGATCATGTGGTGTCCACTCCTCTAGTTAGTGATCCAGATTACACGAGTAAATCGGTGGAATCTACCACTAAACAAGAGGAGGCCACTTTAAAATATAAAGGTAAGATGCCTATTGTTAATTTGGATGAGCAATTCGAAAAGGTTAAGGTGAAATCAGGTTCTAACATGTCTAATTCTGAACCCGAAATGACCAAACAAGGTAACCGACTACGTGCACCATGTCTTAGTCCAAATAAACAAAAGGGTAAAGATGTTCAAAATTTTAAAACAATGAATTTTGTTAAAGAGGCTAAAACATCTAAACAGTAAGTGTCAAAACCCAAACAAACTAAAGTTACACATGTGTCATACATTTCCCCACAGAAATCGTTCCACCAACATGTTGAAAGTAGATCATGCTATAATTGTGGAAAGTATGGACACATTGCTTCTAACTGTCCTTATTATCAGACACCAAGAAAGAAATTGAACTTCATGATCCTAAACCAAGTTCTTCCAAAAGTAGTTCTATCACTCCACCAAAAAGGATGATTGAACATAAAGTTCAAACTGTAAGCTAGTCGTCTACTTATCACAAACAGACCTTACACAAAACTGTCCTATGGAAAGAAAAATCAAGTACATTATCTAATAATGAGAACAAAAAGAAAATAGATCTGCCCTCACCCTCAAATGGACAGTGGGTAGAATTTATGATGTGTGATGCCTCTTGGTCACCCAAGCCAGTTAAGGCTTGGGTCCCTAACCTAAACTAATCATTTCCTTTAAATGTGCAGGGTGTCCGCTATAGTGCGTCTACAAATACCTGGATTGTTGATAGCGGAGCATCAAGGCACATGACTAGGAACTTGTCTCTCCTTTCAAACATCAAACAAATTCCAGGAGGACACGTTTCATTTGCTGGAAATAAAGGAGGTTACAACATAGCTTAAGGGGAAGTGGGAAACCAGAAAGTGAAGTTTGATAAGGTAAACTATGTTCAACAACTTCAAAATAACTTACTTTCTGTATCCCAAATCTGTGACAAAGGCTTTAAGGTAGTCTTTGACAACAAGAAGTGTTATGTGTTGAAGAAGGATTATGTAATCCCGGAGGACCAAGTCTTAATGTCAGCTTCAAGATATAATGATTTATATGTCAACTGATCATCAAGTACAATGCTTCTTGTCAAAGGCAACAGAAAAAGACTCTATCTCCTGGCATAGGAGAATGGGATACATAAATCCTCGGAAGATGAATCACTTGATCAAGAATGATCTAGTGCGTGGAGTAAACATTAAGAACTTCTAATTACTGGATTTCTGTGTCACATGTAAGAAAGGAAAACAGACCAAGAAAGCTCATAAGGCTAAGAAAGTTAATTTCATTGAGTTACCTCTTGAGCTTCTTCACATGGATCTGTTTGGTCCAGTTAGTACAAGGAGCATCATCGGCGACTTGTACTGCTATGTAGTTACGAATGATTACTCAAGATTTTCTTGGGTGATGTTTTTGAAATCTAAATCAGAGACATTTGAATCATTCAAAGAACTGGTAACTACATTGGAGTCACCCTACAAGCTGAAGGTATGATAAGTTCGCTAAGAGAACATAACCGAGTTCAAGAACTAGTGGATGGAGGCATTTTGCAAAGAAAAATAAATTATGCACCAGTTCACATCTGCCTATACTGCTCAAATGAATGGGGTTGCTGAGAGAAAGAATCGAAGCTTGATAGAGACAGCTCGGACGCTAGCAGACTCGAAACTGCCCATTCCATTCTGGAATGAGGCAATTGCTAATGCATGTTACACCATAAATCGAGTCCTGGTGGTCAAGCGTCATGGTAAAATGTGTTACGAGTTACTGCAATGACGTAAACCTAATCTAGAGTACCTCGAACCATTTGGAGCACCATGTACTCTTCTGAAGAAAACTCAGTCAGGAAAGTTTAGCGAGAAGGAATTTTTCTAGGAAATAACATACCAAATAAGAGAGTTTACAACAACTCAATGGTTCAAGTAGAAGTGTGGTGCAACGTTGACGTTCAGAGATACACCACCCCCCTGCTGGCAAAGGACCCGCATGCTTCTTCGATTATGATGGATTCTTTAAGTCCACTAACCAATCCATCCTAAGAACCAAATCGAAACCACCTAAGGTCATCACGAACGGTCTAACAGGAAACTTATGACCCTCGAGTTCCACATCATAGTTCTCTATCATCTCCAAAATCCTGGTAGACTTACCTATGGCAGTTACTACATTGAAGGGTGCATCAACACGTCTACTACTAACAGGCAGCTTAGCACAAAAAGCAGCAGAAATAAAACTTTTACCGGCACCCCAATCAAATAACACAAAAGCTAAAGTTTGGTTCACCAGAAACATACCGGACACGAAATTAGTATCCGTCCTAGCTTCCTCCTATGTCATAGTGAATGCCCTAGCACTCGCCCTCGGTCCTTCACCTCCTAGCTTCTTCACCCCGGAACCTTCGGCTCTTGGTTTCTTGCAATTCCTACTCATATTACTCTCTTCACCACAGTTAAAGCATCGGACCGCACGATTGTCCTTGGCTATATGCCCCAGCTTCCCACATTTGAAGCACACATTCAACCCCGACCTGCATTCCCCATTACATTCTCTCCCAAACCAACCACACTTCTTTATACCAGCACCCAATGCGACCACACGACGATCGTCCACTCGTGCCTTCTTGTTACCCGTCGAAGCATCACCCCGACCAAACCTCTTCCTCTGCCACTTTCGATCACCACTGCTCTTCTTTCCATCTTCAATCACCACCATTGTCCTCTCATCATACAGTCTCGCTTCCAAATCCACCGCCGACCTAAACGTGCTCGGCCGGGCAACGATCATGTGCCTGCGAATATCCACTGGCAAAACCTAAATGTATCTCTTGATCTTTTGAGACAGAGGTGTCACCTGATCTGGCACCAAACGTGCCATCTCGTTGAATTTCGTGGGGTACTGTTAGTGTGTCCTCGTTCCCGCCTGCAGCTGCAGGAACTCTCTCTCTACCTTATCCATCTCCCGGTGAGGACAGAACTCCTCAATCACCAACTTCCTAGTTCAGGCCACCTAATTCTCCCAATGGCCCTGCTACCCTTAGCTTGGATAATGTTGTCCCACCAGCACAAAGCCGAATCCATAAAAGAGGGGTATCGAACTTCACCTTTTGATCATCATGGCACTCACTAATGTCAAGAACAGCCTCCATTTCCCTCACCCATCGGTGAGCAGCAGCAGTGCCATTTCCATCAAAAGTTGGGGGCTTGCATCTCATAAACGCCCCGTAGTTACAGCCTCGTGCCGCTTCCTGCACGTGCTCTTCTTCTTCCTCCTCTTTTTCATCATCCGAGAGAACCGTTTCAGGCTCCGGTTGCTCTCGTCCTCCTAAGGACCTGTTCCTATCCTTTCTTTCCCCTTCTCTTACTGCCTTGATCACTTCGGTCACCACAGACGGTAGGATCGTCTGCATGACCTGGTGAACTTCTTCCACCACAGCCTCCTTTACTGAGGTTCTCAGATTAGCGCTCTCGTCGCCACCCTCCGGATGAGGTGTCTCTAGTTCTTTGGGAACCACCTTTTCAACTCTAGGTCTCCCTCTCTTGGGTCGCGGTTCAACACGTGACCTCCATCACACGAGGCTTTCAAAGATCTACAACCGGCCATCACACGCACACTAAAAGATTCAAACACCAACACGGTCATTCAAGGGAACAACACAATTTATGTCAAGTATAGTTAGTACCTAATTATAGAGGCCAGTTGTGATTAGCCACTTACTTTACTCTTCATACCCCAAGCATTACCTGTCCTGACTACATCAGTATTTAAACCTACACACAACACATAACCACATACCATGCGCACATAATACCAATTAACTTTACGAAAATACCTAATGGCACACAGCTACTCAGATTGTAATCCCATTCCCTTTCCATCCCATTCTCAGTTTAAGTTAAGGTTTATTTTAAAATTTTACCCATTTCACTTAAACTTTGGCTCTGATAATAACTTGTAAGGCCCCGTTCCCAGGACGCTTACAGATGGTCGATCATCGCACATAAAACACACATTTTCATTATCTTACAAAAATAATGCAGCGGAAACATTCAAAAATGACATCACATTTCATTATAAAAACTTTTTCCAGATAATATATCGTCAATCGGTTACAAAATACATTGTTGCATTATAACACAAAAGCATTAAATAAATGGATGCCATCCCAAAAGAGTTGAGTAGCCGCCCATGCCATCCTCAGCAATCATAACCTGCCAACTAGAAACACATAAAAAGTCAGGGTTGCTCAGTGAGTTCTAGTTTTATAATAAAACATACTTTTCTATCGTTAAAAACCGTTCTTTACTTTCTTTCAAATCATACTGTGCTTTACATTCATTCGTGACCATGAAATATACATACACATTGATAATATAATTATTATCTTCCATTACATTCATTAAGTTTCGTTCATTCTATACGTTCGTTCTCCCAAGTCTGTTTCGACAACAGGGTCGCTCACCTCATTAGCAATCCCAACGATCGTACGCTATCTGATTCTGTTGCAACCATAGGGTTTCTCACCTCATTGCCAATCTCAACGATAACACGCTATCCGAGTCTCTTGCAACAATAGGGTTGCTCACCTCATGGCAACTTCACGATAGCACGCTATCCGAGTCTGTTGCAACCATAAGGTTGCTCACCTCATAGGCACTCTCAACTATTGCACGCTATCCGAGTCTGTTGCAACAACAGGGTTGCTCACCTCATATATGTGCTTGCAAGCCTTCCTTCGTTCATTCATCACTCAATAATGCATGCATTCTTAACTCATGTTCCTCTTTCATTATCTTTCACTTTACATTACATAATACTTCATTCATTTATTAACATGACACGTAAAGCCACAAGAAAGATAAACATACATCATAATAAGGAACATATCACACAGAGTCATCATCATCATACAGGGCAACATCATACATACATATCGTGCATAAACATGCAACATCATCATCATCATGCCCTACGTGCACTCTAAGGCCTCAATCGTCATCTTACATGCTCTTACGGGAACATTTACGTCAAAACTTACGTTTGCACTTTCCCCTGAAAGTCAGAAGTCAAACTACACTTTCCTTCGAGTGCAACAGCCCTATTTGGGTGTATGGACACCCTTCAGTCGCATGGCCTCCATGCGACTAAACATCATGCGAATGAACACCAATCGTATGATTGGACTAATGCGGATGGACCTCATGCGAATAGGACTAGTGCGGATGAGCACTTATGCGACTGGACCTTCAATTGCATGACCTCCATGCGACTGGCCCTTCAATCGTACTAATGGAACCTCAATCATGCGAGTAGATCCCAATTGTACGAATGGACTCCAATCACACCCTATTCGGCCGTATGGACTCCATTCGGTCTCCAGTCGGTCGCCTAGCCCCAGCTGATGCAAAATGCAGTTCCAGGTGAATGCAAACTGCCCTTTTCGACCTCCAAACTCATCTAAACCCATTCTAAGCCCAAATTGACTATCCTAAACCTTAGGGATGCATACCATGTCACCATTCACGCACACTCAAGCCTGGAAACAAACTCTAAACGCATCACACGCAACACACCCAAATGGGTAAAAGACATACACATGCAAAAATGGGTTTTCTATGCTTTCCAGCCCCAAAATCGTTTGAAAACAAGTAAAAGTGGCATCCTAGAACTCACACAAATGAAACCAAGAAGTAGAGCTTCAGTTTGACTCACTTCTCAATGATTTTGGCTCACCCGAACCAACCCGAACAAACTTTTTCTCCCTTTTTCTCTTCTTTCACTCTTCTCCTCTTTCGTTTGGCTGAAATATTGGTGTGGGAGAGGGTGAGGCTGCCCTTTCCCTTTATATACCCCCACTCACTGTCTTTCTTTCGTTGGCGAGTTTGGTCTCACGACTTAGGACTTTATTTCTTTCTTCTTTCGTCGACTTCAAAATAGATAAATAACCGGGTGTTACAAGTCCACCCCCGTTAAATAAGTTTCGTCCCCGAAACCTATTATTCCTCGAACAAATGTGGATAATGCTGTCTCATTTCTTCCTCAGTCATCCACGTTGACTCAGATCCCTTCCTGTGCTTCCGCTGTACAGGCACCAGGGGAACCACTTTATTTCTCGGCCTCTTCTCTTTTCTATTGATGATTGCCACTGGTTGCTCCACATAACTGAGCCTTTCGTCTACTTCAATATCCTCCAGTGGAACAATCATGTATTCGTCCGCGAAGCACTTCCTTAGATGAGATACATGGAATGTCGGGTGGATTCCACTTAGCTCATCTGGTAACTCCAATCTATAGGCCACCTCTCCTACTCGAGCAATGATTCGGAAAGGACCTATATACCTTGGGCTCAACTTTCCCTGCTTTCTGAATTGAATAATACCCTTCCAACCTGACAGATTCAACATAACCCAGTCACCCACCTAGAACTCAATCAGCCTGTGTCGTTTATCAGCATACGACTTCTATCTATCTTTGCTGCCTTCATGAAGGCCTTGATCTTCTCAAGCTTCTCAGTCGTAGCCTTGATTACCTTGACGCTCCCCAATTCCTTCTCACCAATATCACCCCAACAAGCGGGTGTTCTTCATCTCCTACCATATAGCATCTCATATGGTGGCATACCAATGCTGGCATGAAACTTGTTGTTGTATTAGAATTCTGCTAACGGTAAGTGGTCATCCCAACTTCCTCCAAAATCAATCACACATGCCCTAAGCATGTCTTCCAATGTCTGAATGGTCCTTTCTGGCTGACCATCACTTTGGGGATGATATGCCATGCTAATATGTAACCTTGTTCCCATGGCGTCATGGAATTTCTTCCAGAATTTAGATGTAAACTGAGTGTCATGATCAGACACAATAGATACCAGGACACCATGACGAGTTAGAATTTCCTTGATGAACAGATCAGCCAACCTCTCAGATGAATATGTCTCTCGGATCGGTAGGAAGTGAGCACTCTTCGTCAGAAGGTCAACAATCACCCAGATGGCATCATACCCTTTCGGGGTACGCGGCAACTTCATAATGAAATCAATGGTGATGTGCTCCTACTTCCATTCCAGTATATCCAAAGGTTGGATCTTCCCATATGGCTTCTGATGCTCGGCCTTCACCTATAGACAAGTAAGGCATTTACTCACATACTCTACTACGTCGCGTTTCATACCTGGCCACCAATAATTCTTCTTCATGTCTTGATACATCTTTGTGGCACTAGGATGAATGGAGTATCGAGTCTTGTAAGCCTCATCCATGATCTTCACCCGTAGATCCCCAAAACGAGGAATCCAAACCCGTTCAAATCGGCTTTTAACACCAAGTGTGTTTTCACCCAATTCCCCAATCAGACCTCTTATTCTTTCAGAGTTAAGATGATCTTCTTTCAATGCCTCATCTTGAACTCTGTAACTTGCTTCATCACATCGGAGGTCATGACGAACTGATAAGCTTTCACCCGAATCGGCTCGGGTCTCTCCTTTCGGCTAAGGGCGTCTGCCACCACATTGGCCTTGCCCGAATGGTAATGGATCTCGCAATCATAGTCCTTTATGAGCTCTAACCATTGTCTCGGCCTCATGTTCAGATCCTTCTGCTCAAAGAAGTACTTCAAGCTTTTGTGGTCGGTGAATATGGTGCACTTCGTCCCGTAGAGATAGTGCCTCCAAATCTTTAGCGCAAAGACCACGGCTGCTAGCTCCAAATCATGAGTAGGATAATTGACCTCATGACCCTTCAACTATGAGGATGCATAGGCTATAACCTTCCCTCTCTGCATTAACACGCAACCCAACCCCGAATAGGAAGCATCCGAATAAACCACCAGATCTTCGCTTCCATCGGGTAATGATAGAACAGGAGCTTGAGTCAATCTCACCTTCAATTCTTTGAATGCCTTCTCTTGAGCTTGACCCCATACAAACTTCACATCTTTTCGGGTCAACTTAGTCAATAGAGAAACAATCTTAGAGAAGTCTTGGATAAACCTTCTATAGTAGCCCGCGAAACCCAAGAAGCTACAAATCTTGGATGACGTCTTTGGTGACTTCCATTGCATAACCGCCTCCACTTCCGTCGGGTCCACCATTATCCCGTCAAGATTCACTACATGACCCAAGAATTGAACCTCACGCAACCAGAACGCGCACTTGGAGAACTTAGCGTACAACTTCTCCTTTCTTAGCATCTCCAGGACCTCCCGAATACGACCGGCATGCTCCTCTTCATTCTTTGAATAAATAAAGATATCATCAATAAACACAATCACTAATTTATCCAACATAGGCTGACACACACAGTTCATCATATCCATAAAAGCAGCTGGCGCATTGGTCAAACCAAAAGACATGACAAGAAACTCGTAGCGAGCATAGCGCGTGCGGAAAGCTGTTTTAGGGATATCCTGCTCCTTCACCTTCAACTGATGGTAACCAGACCGAAGATCTATTCTTGAGAACCAACTGGCACGTTGAAGTTGATCAAACAAATTGTCTATCCTCGATAAGGGGTAGCGGTTCTTCACTGTCAACTTATTCAGCTCACGGTAGTCAATACACATCCTCATACTACCGTCCTTCTTCTTTACAAACAGGACCAGAGCACCCCAAGGAGAGATACTCGGTCTAATGAATCCCTTAGCAAGCAGCTATTGCAACTGCTCCATTATTTATTTCATCTCCGTCGGAGCCAATCGATACGGTGCCTTGGCAACAGGTTGGGCACCTGGTATCAAGTCGATCTGGAACTCAATTTCTCTGTTAGGTGGCACTCCTGATAAGTCTTCTGGGAACAAGTCTGGAAAATCACACACAAATGGTACATCAGCTAGTTGCGGTGTTAGCGCATCCACATCCTGTACTAGGCAAGTAGGCACTACAGTCCACGCCTCCACCCCACCTCATACCTTTCCCGCCACCGCCATCGAAATTACTTTCAGAATTATCATGACCCGATCACCATAACTGTCATCGAACCCCCGTCAGGCGCTAATAGTTGAATAATCTTCTTGCGACACATATGTTCGCCTCGTAGTCCACTAACGAATTCATCCCAAGAACCAAATCGAAACCACCTAAGGTCATCACGACCGGTCTAAGAGGAAACTTATGACCCTCGAGTTCCACATCACAGTTCTCTATCATCTCCGAAATCCTGGTAGACTTACCTATGGCAGTTTCTACATTGAAGGGCGCATCAACACGTCTACTACGAACATGCAGCTTAGCACAGAAAGCCACAGAAATAAAACTTTTACTAGCACCCGAATCAAATAACACAGAAGATAAAGTTTGGTTCACCAGAAACGTACCGGACACGACATCAGGGTCCGTCCTAGCTTCCTCCTGTGTCATGGTGAGTGCCCTGGCGCTCGCGCCCTTGGTCTTCACCTCCCAGCTTCTTCACCTCTGACCGTCGGCCCTTGGTTTCTTGCAATCCCTACTCATGTGACCCTCTTCGCCATAGTTAAAGCATCGGACCGCACGACAGTCCTTGGCTTATGCCCCGGCTTCCCACATTTGAAGAACACTTTCAACCCCAGCCTACATTCCTGCTACGTTCTCTCCCACACCTACCACACTTCTTTATACTAGCACCCGATGCGACCACACGGCGGTCATCCACCCGTGCCTTCTTATTACTCGTCGAAGCATCACCTTGACCAAACCTCTTCCCCTGCCAGTTTCGATCAGCACCGCCATTCTTTCCATATTCAGTCACCACCACCATCCTCTCATCATACAGTCTCTCTGCCAAATCCATCGCTGACCTAAACGTGCTCGGCCGGGCAGCGATCATGTGCCTACGAATATCCATTGGCAAACCCTGAATGTATCTCTTGATCTTTTGAGACAGAGGTGTCACCTGATCCGGCACCAAATACGCCATCTCATTGAATTTCTTGGTTGTACTGTTGGTGTTCATCGTTCCCGCCTCCAGCTACAAGAACTCTCTCTCTACCTTATCCATCTCCCGGTGAGGACAGAACTCCTCAATCAGCAACTTCTTCAGTTCGGGCCATCTCATTCTCCCAATGGCCCTGCGACCCTCAGCTTGGACAATATTTTCCTACCAGCACAGAGTCGAATCCTAAAAAGAGTGGGTAGCGAACTTCACCTTTTGATCTTCACGGCACTCACTGATATCAAGAACAACCTCCATTTCCCCCACCACCAGCAACAGAGCAGCATGCCAATTCCATCAAAAGTCGGGGGCTTGCATCTCATAAACGCCCCGTCGTTACAGCCTCGTGCCGCCTCCTGCACGGGCTTTTCTTCTTCCTCCTCTTCTTCATCATCTGGGAGAACTGTTTCAGGCTCCGGTTGCTCCCGTCCTCCTAAGGACATGTTCCTCTCCTTTCTTTCCCCTTCTCTTACTACCTTGATCACTTCAGTCACCACAGATGGTAGGATCGTCTGCATTACCTGGTGAACTTCTTCCACCACAGCCTCCTTTACTGAGGCTCTCAGATTGGCGCTCTTGTCGCCACCCTCCGATGAGGGGTCTCTAGTTCTTTGGGAACCACCTTTTCAACTCTAGGTCTCCCTCTCTTGGGTCGCGGTTCAGCACCGTGACCTCCACCACGCGAGGCTTTCGAAGATCTACCATCGGCCATCACACGCACAATAAAAGATTCAAACACCAACACGGTCATTCAAGGGAACAACTCAATTTATGTCAAGTATAGTAAGTCCCTAATTATAGAGGCCAGTTGTGATTAGCCACTTACTTTACTCTTCATACCCCAAGCATTACTTGTCCTGACTACATCAGTATTTAAACCTACATACAACACATAACCACATACCATGCGCACATAATACTGGTTAACTTTACGAAAATACCTGATGGCACGCAGCTACTCAGATTAGCATCCCATTCCCTTTCCATCCCATTCTCAGTTTAAGTTAAGGTTTATTTTGAAAATTTACCCATTTCACTTAAACTTTGGCTCTGATACCAACTTGTAACGCACTGTTCCCAGGACGCTTAAGTTGGTCGATCATCGCACATAAAACATACATTTTCATTTATCTTACAAAAATAATGCAGCGGAAACATTCAAAAATGACATCACATTTCATTATAAAAACTTTTGCCAAATAATACATCGTCAACCGGTTACAAAAATACATTGTTGCATTATAACACAAAAGCATTAAATAAATGGATGCCATCCCTAAAGAGCAGAGTAGCCGCCCATGCCATCCTCAGCAATCATTACGTCCCAACTGGAACACATAAAAAGTCAGCGTTGCTGAGTGAGTTCTAGTTTTATAATAAAACATACTTTTCTATATTAAAACCGTTCTTTACTTTCTTTCAAATCATACGGTGCTTTACATTCATTCGTGACCATGCAATATACATACACATTGATAATATAATTATTATCTTCCATCACATTCGTTAACTTTCATTCATTCTATACGTTCGTTCTCCCGAGTCTGTTGCGACAACAGGGTCGCTCACCTGATTATCAATCCCAATGATTGCACGCTATCCGAGTCTGTTGCAACCATAGGGTTGCTCACCTCATTGCCAATCTCAACGATAGAACCCTATCCAAGTCTCTTATAACAACAGGTTGCTCACCTCATGGAACTTCACGACAGAATGCTATCCGAGTCTGTTGCAACCATAAGGTTGCTGACCTCTTAGGCAATCTCAACGATTGCATGCTATCCAAGTCTGTTGCAACAACAGGGTTACTCACCTCATATATGTGCTTGCAAGCCTTTCCTTCGTTCATTCATCATTCAATAATGCATGCATTCTTACTTCATGTTCCTTTTTCATTATCTTTCACTTTACGTTACATATTACTTTATTCATTCATTAACATGACACGTAAAGACACAAGAAAGATAAACATAGATCATAATAAGGAACATATCATACACCGTCATCATCATCATACAAGGCAACATCATACATACATATCATGAATAAACATGCAACATCATCATCATCATGCCCTACGTGCACTCTATGGCCTCAATTGTCATCTTACATGCTCTTACGGGAACCTTTACGTCAAAACTTACATCTGCACTTTCCCCCGAAAGTGAGAAGTCAAACTACACTTTCCTTCGAGTGCACAGCCCTATTCGGGCGTATGGACATCCTTTAGTCGCATGGCCTCCATGCGACTGAACATCATGTGAATGAACCAATGCGGATTAACACTTGTGCGAATGAAGACCCAATCATGCGAACAGACTAATACGGATGGACCTCATGCGAAAGGGACTAATGCGGATGAGCACTTATGCGACTGGACCTTCAATCGCATGACCTCCATGCGACTGGCCTTTAATCATACGAATGGACCCTCAATCGTGCGAATAGACCCCAATCGTACGAATGGACCCAATTGCACCCTATTCGTCCATATGGCCTCCATTCGGTCTCCAGTCGGTTGCCTAGCCCTAGCTGATGCAAAATGCAGTTCCAACCAAACGCAAACTACCCTTTTCGACCTCCAAACTCATCTAAACCCATTCTAGCCCAAATCGACCATCCTAACCTTAGGGATGCATACCACAATAGCATTCAAGCACACACAAGCCCAGAAACAAACTATAAACGCATCAGATGCAACACACCCAAATGGATCAAACACATACACATGCAAAAACGGGTTTTGTATACTTTCCAGCCCTAAAATCGTTTGAAAAAAAGTAAAAGTGGGGTCCTGGAACTCACACAAACGACACCGAGAAGTAGAGCTTCGGTTTGACTCGCTTCTCAACGATTTTGGCTCACTCGAACCAACCTAAACCAACTTTTTCTCCCTTTTTCTCTTCTTTCACTCTTCTCCTCTTTGTTTTGGCTGAAATATTGGTGTGGGGAGAGGGTGAGGGCTGCCCTCTCCCTTTATATACCCACACTCATCGTCTTTCTTTCGTTGGTGAGTTTGGTCCCTTGACTTAGAACTTTATTTCTTTCTTCTTTTGTTGGCTTCCATAGATAAATAACCGGGTGTTACACCTCAGCAGACAAGTTAGTAAGCCATATTGGGTCGACTACCCTTATAGTCTCTGTCTTCCCATCTCTGTTTAGAACTATGACCGCTTCTCCTATTGTCCAGTCATAATACCACCATTTGAAGTGTGGAGTGAAGTCCGAGGCATTTCACGTAAGGGAGTCTTGGACATTTTGCGTGGGGGATTCCACTTCAACACTACTTTACTCTTTCCAGATATAGGATCAACTTCAGACTTATGAATGAACCTCTTAGTTTGTCGAGGTCTGAAGTTTACCCATCTGGTGTGGTATTCTTTCTTCAACGTGGCTTCAAACCATCCTCACATCTTTCTCGGGTTGGCATACAACAGATCTAAGCATGCCACACGGTTGAGCTCAAAACCAAGAAGAGTCTTTAGATCATGTGGATATCTGAAGTACTCAATCCCTTCCTCCCTTTTAACAACATATACTTCCAAGTCTTCAAAATATGCCCACGTGATAATTCCTGACACTTTCTGATGTCTTTTGACTCTGTAAAGCTTGGTGTAGGCATTTTCCTTTGGGGTTGCGCTCTGCGCTTTCATCTCAGCAACACAAGCTGCCCATTCAGCTTTCTTAATATCAACACTTGCATCTGAAGCTTGGGCTGTACTTTCATCTTTCGCTTTTTCTTTTTCCATGTCATCCAACTTATCAAAAGTATCACATGCCAAACGTTTCACCCAAGTTAGGGATAACATTTCCTTTCGGGTTAGTGTACCGTCGATAGTAATCTGCAGTGACATCCTCTATCTCTATTTCATTCACATCTTTCAACTCATCATCACTCAAAACATCAACTTTCGAAGCATCTTTAACAATCTCATCAAGATTCAGTCTAAACATTTCAGCAAGCTGCTTGTCTGTAAGATCAAGGATGATCTCTCCTTCCTCCAGAGTGTAGCTCACATATCTTCTGATGATCCTTTGCAAATCAAGAATCATAATCAGTTAAGTCTTGACTTGCTGAAGGGGTACGACATCATATTCACTTGGCTGTTGAGCTTCATCTGTTTGATTTAACATTCAACACATCACACATTAATCATTAATTAAAACATTTAAACCTAAATAATCATTAATTACATTAATGTAATACATAATTCAAGTACAAATGTTTCAAATACATAAAAATATAATCATTACTTTTGTCTTGATCGGCTGTCTTTTCAGCTTGAGGAGCTAAGGACGAGGCTCCTTGATCCCGATTTCTCTTGGTGTGCCTCTCCTTCGCTGATGGATTTGAGGCTGACGCAGATGCATCACCTTCTCGATCATCCTCATCGTCATCATCTCCTCCTTTTCCCTTTCCATTTCCTCCCGCTACCTCATCATCACTATCATCTTCCTTAGATTCATCTTCATCCTCATCATCATCATCATCACTCATCATCACCATCCTTAATCTTTATCGGCTCACTCTTTGATCCCTTCAGCTTTAGCAAGATCCTTTTTTTCTTCTACTCAAGTCCTTCAATTTGCTTTACCGAAGCCATCACCGGCTCGTTTTGACTGGTTAGTGCGTGGTGGTCCGGCCTAAAGCTCTCTCATACTGAACGTTCTTCTCACTTAGCTGAGCGATTTGCTTTGCTTGAGCCCACATCATCGCCATCAGCTAATTGATCTGAGTAGTCCTCAGATCATCAGTAGCAATAAGCTTTAGAACTATCTGGTTCAGGCTAGCCAGCTATTCCTCTAACCCGACCATGGGTAGAGTAGGTTCAGGTGTAAATATGGATTGGGTGGAGGCACCAGCTTGGTGAGTGGTTGTGGTAGTGGTGGATGTGATGAAGATGGGAGGAGGAATATGAGTGGATAGTGGTGGAGTAGTATTGGGTAGTGTGGGTGATGTGGAGGTGGGTGTATAAGTGGTGGAGGGAGTAACAGTGGGTGTGGTAGTGGTGGTGGCTGAGGTAGTGGTTGTGGCAGTGGCAGTAGAAGATGTGATCAATGTGAATTTTGGCATGTTACTCTTTTTCCTATAATGATGGGCCATCCTCTTCTTCCTGGAGCCCTTTGCTGTAGAGGCTCCCCCTGAGTTGAGAGGCTGGTCAGGTGTGTAGGTCGGATCAATGACATCAGTATCATCACCTGAAGTACCAGCTGGGTGTCCACTTACCACATCTATTCCCTTCTCAGTGGCCACAATCGGTTCCCAACCGCCCTTGTGAGAGGCTCATCATTAGACACCTCCTCTTCATATATCAAGAAGTCCTTGTGGAAAGCAGCCTGTTTAGATCCACCAGGTGCATCAGAAGTACCAAGTGGAGATGGTGGAGATATAGAAGAAGTGCTAGTGGCCCTTGATTGGCTTGAACAAGCACCTCCACCACCTTGACTGTCATGGGCATCATCATCATCGTTTTCATCATCATCGGTGGGTACCACTATATGCTCAACATCCGAATCGCTATCATCGTGACGCCATTTCTTGCGAGCAGGTGCCACGTAGTCTGTATTAGACAGATGCCCAAATAAACTTTTGACCGGGGGCTTCACACCTGCTTCCCTCGGTACACCTTCATTCTTCCCAAGGTGGTATCATCCATCACCTCAAGAATAACGACATCGTATTTCCCTTTCAACAACATAGAAAGCTTCTCATCAATGATCATTTGTAAAACCTTGGGTACATGCAGAAGCCTTCCTTGCCCTTTGCCTCGATGTTCTCTATCATGTAAGAAAATAGCATGTGGGAGAAACTGAACAGGTGGTTTAGTACTAGAGCAACATATGCATTCTGGATTTGATCTGACATCTCATCAAACCCTCCTCTCCTGGAAGCTATGCACTTAGAATGACATGAGCTAAGTACTTGAACTGGGGGCATAAGTTGCCCTTGTTGAGCACACCTACATTAATGTCCCCAGTGTACTTCATCCTTAGAAAGCATCCTCGAACAGTTAGAGGATGTAGCTTGGTTGGGTGGGCACCATCCTCACCCAGATCCAGGACTCGCCTTAGATCGTCTGCAGTAATCCTAATCTCATGTCCGAATATCGAGCTCCAAATACTGTGGGGCTTAAGAGGACTTGTCAACCAAAGTACCTTCCCAGAAGGTCTGCTGTATAGATCGTTAGGGTGTGCATGGAGCAGAGATAGACTTGTAGATCCTCGATCTACGTAGAAAGGCTATAATCGCCTCAAACTCAGAAGCATTCCGAGAGGTAGCATCTAAGTGAGCACAATATTGTGCTTGGTGCTCATCGTCCATCTACCAGCCATGTTGCTGAAACACAAGAAAAATATAAATTAGATTTGTGCATAACAGAAGATAGTTGGAACTTAAGCTGTTTTGATCATACTTGTTCAGTCATGCGACTGAACCATACGACTAAGTTTTAGTTGTATGATTGAGTTCAGTCGTACAATTGAGCCTGCGGCTGAGTGCAGTCATGCGACTAAGCCTACGACTGAACTTAGTCGTATACTACACCATGCGGTTGAGTCGTCATTCGGCTAAACCCATATGCATATTCATTCGTGCGATTGAATTATGTGCCTGGCTCAATCGTGCGACTGAAGTTCATTAGCATGACCATTCGTATCTTTCACTGTTGAACACCCTAGATTTGAATCATTGTCAAAACTTTATATTAGACTTCGTGTTTAGACTCATTTGACTCGCAGGGACTCAAATAGCACTTAATGTCCTTTACATCAACTTTTATGTCCATTTAAGTGGTTTATTTTAGGGTTTAGTCTCGGTTCTAGGTTTTAGCTTGATCGGTCCTTAAAGATGCGATTAGGGTATCATTTGGATCGATTTCAGTTGCCCAGTACCTATAGATGAGTAGAACACACGTTTGGGTCACAATCAGTCGGTAATATCAATCAAACGAAATTTGGGCAGAGCATGTGTGTGTATGGGTGAATTCAGAGAACTTTGAAGGGTGGTAAGGGTTACGACCGACTGACCCCCTTATTTATACTATTTTAAATTTCAGTCGTGCGATTGGACCCATACTCATGCTTTAGTCGTGCCACTAGGCCCATACTCATGCTTTAGTCATGCGACTGGGGTTTAGTCATATGACTGGCTTATGCTCTTTCATCCACTCGTACGATTGGTTCAGTCTTGTAATCTAATCGCATGGTTGTCCCATAGTCATAGTCCAATCGTATGACTGGCTCATACTTATGGTTCAATCATGCGATTGGCTTATACCCTAATGATTCAATCGTGCGGTTGGCTCATACTTATGAGTATGACCTCATACACTTTCAAACACTTAAAATTTTAAATTTTGATTATAACATAATGACCTTTGATCATATTAGACATGATACTTTTACTTTAACACCATTTGATCACCTCAGACATGATCCTTTTAGTTTGGAACCCATTGATCACCTCAGACGTGATCCTTTTAATTTAAAACTGATTGGTCACCTCAGATGTGACCCTTTTTAGTGAGTGATTCACAGAATTCATCTAGTTGTGTAGTCTGACATTTACGCAACATAAAAACTAGAAAATATAAATAACTTGAAATTTAAAATAAAACACGACATATTTTTCTGGTTTTGGGTTTGAGATGGATGAAAACCATTTAGAATACAACTAACCGATTTTACTTCCTTAGCAGAACAACTTCAAGTTAATTTGATCATTTCTGGAAAGATTCATTATGGAATCATACAGGTATATCATAATCATTTGGGAACCCTTTTTAATATGCACTTTGATACTAGATTCTTGTTTTGTCTGAGAGTCAATAACACTTTCATGAAATCATACTAGAGCTATAAGATGCACACAATGATTTTGACTATCAAGAATTTCAGCCATAATGATTGTCGGTACATTTGTCCACTTAAATCCATAAATAGATTTTTTACTCACATTGGTGATGAATTAGGTTACATTATTTCAACAAGCATTTGTGGATCCCACACTTATATGGTAATCAACATTCCTCAGGAGATTATTGAGCGGTCTACGGGTATTGGACAAGAAGAAACTATTCTAAGAGCTTTCAAAGAGATGCCAAGCCTCAGGTCGGTGCCATCGTACAACAAAGAGGCACAAACAACAATGAATTCTAGAATATTTAGGTTATACTTATCCTCAGGTCAGTGGAACCGCATAGCAGAGAGGCACACAACCTATCTTTTTGTTAGAGCATTTATTTTTCTTTTGCACACAACACACCAACAACATTAGTCATTAGCTTAATTGCTTTTAGTAGTTTTTCCATGTGCTTTGCTCACATTTATGGTTATCCGCACACATTTGTGGCGTTTATTTTGCTCGTCACCCCTTATTGGAAAAGCGTTGATTGTGTTAACTAGGGATAAGATGAGAACCCACAACCAGTTGAACAAGTTAGTTGAATTTTAATTTACCAATGAAGTCTACTCATCTGTTGTGTTGAATCTACCGACATATCATATAATGAACTAGCAACCTCTAGATATACTTTCTCTATGTTACGTCAGTAGCAGGCTAGTTTTACTATTATTTTTCTTTTATTGTGCTTAGACTTCTTAGACTTGTAATTTGAATTTAGCATGTTGAGCAAAATTGTTTTGAAGTCCCAAATAATTTGTTCCCATATGTACTATCATTTTCCATAAACTTTGAATTATAATAACAGATTTGATTTCATTTCTTTCAGCTAATCTACCTTTCCCCCCATTTTTTTTAAGTAAATAAATACAACAACTAATTAAATACTAAACTAAACTATTCTCCCCCTAAAATTCTAAAACCTAATTTTTTTTTGTGTTTTTGCTTTTTAATAGACAGGAAAATAAAATAACTAAGAAACTAATTGTCAGACTAAGAACTGTCGTCTTCTTGATTCACGTCACTTTTCATTTTCACGCCATTAACCTCTAAAAGATATAAAAACTGTGGTTTGTCAAATGCTTTTGTGTAGAGGTCGGCACCTTAAAAAGCACTATTAATTTTAACAACATCAATTAATTGCTTTTCTAAACAATCACGTATAAAATGATATTTAATACTGATGTGTTTTGTTTTAGGGTATTGGACCAGAATTTTGGTTACGCAATTGTAGCAGATATCAACAAAGATAGGGGTGTTAGAAATTTGCAAAATGTAGTCGCGCATTTGCTGTTGAATCCAAATGATTTGCGAGCAGCAACTTGCAGCAACAACATATTCAGCTTCACATGTTGATAGAGCAACTGATGTATGCTTCTTACATTGCCAGGTGACTAACCCTCTACCAAAGAACTGAGATCTTGCTGATGTTGACTTGTAATTCATCTTGCAACCACCATAGTGCGAGTCACTATACGTTGTAAGCTCAAAGTCATCGTCATGAGGATACCACAACCCGAGTGTTGGAGTACCCTTGAGATAACGAAAAATACGTTTAACTCCGATGAGATGATTTACTTTTGGTTTTGCCTGATATATGGAACAGACACACGTGGCGTACATAATATCAGGACGAGAGGCTGTGAGGTACATGAGAGATCCGATCATTCCTCTATACATGGTGGCAAGTGGAGTTCCAACAGCTGTTGCATTTTCCATGTTGAAGCGACTGAGGATATCTCCTACATATTTGGTCTAATGCAGGAAGATTCCTTTTGGTGTCTGATCCACCTATAATCTAAGAAAGAACTTCATCTCCCTCATGGAACTCATCTAAAACTCTACTTTCATTACAGATTCAAATTCTTTACATAATTCTTTATTTTTACAACCAAAGAATATGTAATCCACATATATCTATACCAGGAGTAAGTCACCATCCTTTTCTTTAATGAATAACGTGCAGTCAATAACTTATCTGCGAAAACCATGTTTTACTAGATGAGTTGAGAGTTTCTTATACCAGGCTCTAGGGGCTTGATGGAGCCCGTAAAGAGCCTTGTCTAGTTTGTAAACTCTATCCGGATGATACGGATCCTCAAATCCTTTGGGTTGACTGACATAGACTGTTTCACGGATTTCACCATGAAGGAATGCGCTCTTCACATCTAATTGATAAACTTTAATCTTCATGTGGGATGCATAGACTAAGAAGATATGAATTGCTTCCATCCTTGCCACCGGTGCAAATACTTCATTATAATCTATGCCTTCGACTTGTCGAAACCCTTGAACTACAAGCCGAACATTATTTCTAATTATGACACCTTGGTCATCTTTCTTACATTTCAGCACCCATTTAGTGCCAATCACTTTAGCACCTTTTGGTCTGTCCACAAGGGTCCATAATCCTAACTTCTTGAACTGTAGGAGTTCTTCTTGCATTGCACTAACCCATGCCTCATCGTTTAAGGCTTCACTCACATATTTTGGTTCAAATTGAGACACAAAACATCGATATGCACCATCATGAAGATATCCTTTTTCCATGACTGAGGCATAATCAGCTGAGTACAGCTGATTTCGTGTTTGTACTCCCGATCGAACATCCCCAATGATGTTGTCCAAAGGATGATAAAAATTAAGCCAAGATCCAGGAGTGGTGGGAACAACAACCTCAGTATCCATATTGTGAATCCCAAGTTCAGTATCTGTAGTTGTTGGAGTATAAGGTTTCAAAGTGTCAGAGGCATCAGGATTTGATGCTTATGTACTTGCATTGGTGGGAACCTGTTCCTCCTGGTTCACATTTTCAGTCTCAACTGCTTCATCATCAGAGGACGAATCACTTACTTCAAGGTCTCCCCCTGAAGGGCTAGAAGTATCATCTAATGGAACAGGTGATGTCGAGTATGATGGAGGAGTGTTTAGAGCATCGTACATCATCCTCGCAGATAGCTTGTCATCATGATGAGAAAGCAATAGATTGAAAGATTTAATAAATCCATCATAGTCAAAGAAGAATAAAGGTCCTTTTCCAGCAGGGGGGATGGTGTATCTTTGAACATTAACATTGCACCATACTTCTACCTGACCCGTTGAGTTGTTGTAAACTCTCTTGTCTGGTATACTGTATCCGAGAAAAATGCCTTCTTATGCCTTCTCATTGTACTTCCCAGTCTAAGTTTTCTTCAACAACATGCACGGTGCACCAAATGGTTCTAGATACTCCAAGTTAGGTTTACGTCGCTGGAGCAGTTCATAGAGCACTAAGACTCAATTAAGTGTGTAACATGCATTAGCCATGCCTCATTCCAAAATTGAATAGGCAGTTTCGAGTCAGCTAGCATTGTCCTGGTTGTCTCTATCAAGCTCCTATTTTTCCTTTCAGCAACCCCATTCATCTGTGGAGTGTAGGCAGAAGTAAATTGATCTACAATGTCTTTCTCTCTATAGTATGCCTCCATCCACTAATTCTTGAACTCTGTGTTGTTGTCTGATCGAATCTGTCTGACTTTCAGCTTGTAAAGTGATTCCAAAGTAGTTACTAGATGTTTGAATGATTCAAAAGTTTCTGATTTGGATTTTAGAAACATCACCCAAGAGAATCTTGAGTAATCATCTGTTACTACAAAGCAAAACAGATCTCTAGTAATGCTCTTTATGCTGACAGGGCCAAATAGATCCATGTGCAGAAGCTCAAGAGGCATATCGATAGAATTCACTTTCTTTGCCTTGTGAGCCTTCTTGGTTTGTTTCCTTTTCTTACATGCTATGCGAAAATCCAAAGCTGGAAATTCTTGACAGTTACTCCATTCACTAAATCATTGTGAACTAAATGATTCATCTTCCTTGGATTAATGTGTCTCATTCTCCTATACCATGAGACTGAATCCCTCTCAGTTGCCTTTGACAAAAAGCATTAAATAGTGTGATCAGTTGTGGAGGCCTTTAATAGATCCAAGACATACAAATCGTTATATTATGAAGCTGACATAAGAACTTTATCCTCCTCAATCACATAATCCTTCTTCAACATGTAGCACTTCTTGTTGTCAAACACAACTTTGAATCCTTTATCACAGATCTGGGAGACTATAAGTAAGTTGTTCAGTAGTTGTTGAAGGTAGTTGACCTTGTCAAACTTTACTTTCTCATTTCCCACTTCCCCTTGAGCAGTTATGTAACCTCCTTTTTTCCAGCAAATGATACATGTCCCCCTTTAATTTTTTTGATGTTAAAAAGGAGGGACGAATTCCCGGTCATGTGTCTGGACGCCCCACTATCAATAATCCAAGTGTTAGTGATAGCACTGTAGTAGACACCCTACATATTCAAAGAAACATATTAGTTTAGTATTGGGACCCAAGCCTTAATTGGCATGGGTGACCCAAAGGAATCACACATCATGAACTCAACCCATTGTCCTTAAAGTATGACGGCATATATTTCTTCCTCTTATCCTTACTATCAGACTCTGCACTTGATTTTTCTTTCCATAAGCTAGTTTTGTGTAAGGCCTGTTTGTGGTAAATAGACAACTGACTTACGGTTTGAACTTTAGGTTCACTAATACTCTTAGGTGGAGTATTAGACTTCATTTTATAAAAACTTGGTTTTGCATCATAAAGTTCAATTTTCTTTTTGGGCGTCTGATAATAAGGACAATTAGGAGAGATATGTCCTCATTTTCCATAATTGTAGCAAGATCTCATTTCTACAGATTGAAGAAAATTTTTATGTGGGGTTGAGTTTGGTAACGGGGTGAGATGTGTCTGGTTGGGTTTTGTCACTTCTCTTTAGATGTTTCAGCTACTTTAACAAAATTAATTTTTTTTAAAATTTTGAATATCTTTAACATTCATTTTCTTTGGACTTTGATGATTAGCACGTTTATGGTTAACTAGATTAGTCATTTTGGGTTTAGAAGTAGACGTGTGTGAACTTGACCTAAAATGAACCCTTTTAAATTTATCATCCAAATTCTCAATAGGCATCTTTTCTTTTGATTTCAAAGTAAGATCCTTCTTTTTAGTGACAGATTTCACAGGTTTCCCTGTAAAATCAGGATCACTAACCAGAGGAGTAGACACCACATGATCCTTTACTGAATTGTTATTAATTGGTATACATTTAGTATTCAGAAGGATTTCATATGGGGGTGGTACTACCTTATAACCCAAACCGTCCCCATTATTTCGTTCTTTCACTAAGTTTGAACTATATGAGAAGAACTTGCCAAGCTGTGTAGTTTTTGTTTTATTGAATCAACTTTGACTTCCAAAACTGCTTTTTCCTTCTTCGTTTCTTCTAAAGAATTTAAATAAAACTTTATATCATTTGATTGATATAAGGAAACAACCTTGGTTTCCCTTAGTTATTTCCCTAAAAGTTCTATTTTTTCTTTGAAACTGCACTCATTTTGTTTTAAATATGATTAGCCTCAGTGCAGAGTTGTAAATCATTTACTAGATTATCATTATGTTCTAATAACCTAGAAAATTTCAAATCAATGCTTTCTCTAAATTTGTCACATTCATACTAGCACGCTTTTTAAATAATTGGTCTGTAGAACTTACCTGTGACGAATCAGATGTATCATCCATCAAAGCGGAGTCACACCCTTTGGTGACTAGAGATTCTAAACTTGTGGCTCTAAGCTCCTCCTCAACTAGGTGATTTACAACATTCAAAGCTTCTTTCTAGGTCATTTTTATCAACTTTTTAGCTCTTCTGACTGCACTCGCCAAGGCCCACATTATGTCCATCCTTTCTAGCTCATTTTTATCAACTTGCTTGTAATCCTGATTTGGAAGATGACAATTTCCAATCTTGCCGGCAACTAAACCATCATAAGTTTGTACAACAGCTGCTAGAAGATCCATGTGCTCCTTAGCAACTTCCACTATGACATTACCGAGATTCTCGGTCTTCAACTTTATAGTATTTGCCTCAGGAACAATGTAATGGGTTCCGGATGACCCTGACGTTGCATTTTCATCATATCTCTTCTCCAGCACCTCCCATAGCTTTTTAGCCTGCTTGTTCTCAGAGAACTAATGAAAGATATCCTTTGGTATTGACTGAGTCAACAAGGGATATACTTTCTTCTCAGCATTAAACAAACTCTTTTAAGCATCACTCATTCCTCCCAAATATAACTTGACTTTATTTGCACTGACTGGTACCGTGTAACCAGTCTCAATGGATATCCAAATATTGGGATCAACTCCATTTAAATAGATCTCAAACCGTTGTTTCCACTGTGGGTATTCATCTAACGTTAACATCTTTGGCGGTTTGTTATGGTTTCCTATCTCATTCTCTAGAAGTAGAAGGTTCTCGATGCGTGAGTCCTTTCTGGCAGTAAGCGCAGCAAATTGATCTTCCATTTCTATAAACTTGGTACTTTGAGAACAGGACAATTTCACTCGTGCGAATGGGCTATGAGTATGGATCAATCGTGCAAATGAACAATACGAATGAATTCAATCGTGCGATTGGAATCAATCGTGTGTATGAACAAGGCGAATGGAGTCAAATGATTAGAGTTGTTTAGTCGTGATAATGAGGGATACGACTGAGTTCAGTCGTGCGAATAGATTATACGAATGAGTTCAATCGTATGAATGAGCTAATCGTGCGACTAAAGGATGTTGTTTTTGCAAAATCGAAGTTTTTAACACTTTGACACAAAATACGATTTTCTTAGGAACCCTAATCTGCCGTATTATGAAAACTTGAAACTTTAATGTGAGAAAACGTCGAAGACACCTTTTGAAGCAAAGTGGTGAATCTTTTGATTAAAACGTAGGTTTTTGACACCAAAACTAATCGAATTAAACGTAAAATCATGAGCCAAGGCTCTAATACCACATGTTAGGACCGTGTACGTATGGAGTACTAACGGATTCTTCATTTTACCAGATCAAAGAGTGTGGAATCCTATTTGATTGGTGATCTAATCAGTGAGAACGACAACCTGATCGATATAAGATTCAACTAAATATTAAGAACAAATAGGGATCTATCAAGAACGAACTATGAAGTTGGACAGGCTTTTTGGGACGCTCTGGACAGCTAGGATTTATGTGTATTCGAAGTATCTCTCAAAGTGTTCTCTTTTTCCACGAATTAGGTGGTATTTATAGGTAAGTGGTTTCTATTCGTACGACTGAACCATTAGCATGGTTCATTCGTGCGATTGAGTCATGCGATTGATCCATATGCATGATTGAAGGTTCAGTCGTGCGACTGAGTCAATCTTATGTCTCTATCATACGACTGATGCAGTCTACTGGTTCAGTCGTGCGACTGGTCCATAAGCATGACATATTCATGAGTATGGTCCATAAGTATGGTCCATTAGCATGAATAATCACCGAACTAGATTTAACACATTTCTTAATGATTATTGACTAAGAACTATGTACAACAACCTCAAACCTATATAAGAAGTCATACATATGAATTAAAGATAAATAAACATCAAAGCATATATCATAATTCATTACATCGTCAAATTACACATATGTAGGAAATAAAAGACTTTTACATTTAAGCTCATAAACTAGGAACATCATGTATCTAAATTAAGTACCGAAACTTTACTCTACACATAGCAAGCAGTGTTGACTGCCTCTGCCCAGAAGGTGGTAGACAGTTTAGAGTTAGATAACATTATTCTTGCAGCGTAAATCAGCGCCATGTTTCTCCTCTCAGTAACACAATTTTGCTAAGGAGTCCTTGGAGCACTGTATTGTCTTATAATACTCATTTTATCACAAAATATATCAAGGATTTGGTTCTTGAATTTAGTTCCTTGGTCACATCTTATGGTTTTGACCTTGTAATCACATTGATTCTAAATCTTTAAGATAAAATTCTTTCGAATCTTAGGGCTCTCATCCTTAGTTCTAAGAAAGAAGACCCAAGTGAATCTTGTAAAGTCATCTGTGATCACTAAACAATAAGAGGTCCTTCCTAGACTCATGACATTGGTGGGGCCAAAGAGATCCATATGTAACAAGTGTAGGGGAGTAGTTATAGAGTTTCTTTCCTTTGACTTGTGAGATACCTTGTGTTGCTTCCCTTTCAAGAATGCAACACAATGGTCATCACTTGTAAACTCTTTCTTTGGTATTCCAATTACCAAATCATTCTTAATTAGTTTATTCATGTTCTTAAAGTTTACATGGCATGTTCTTTTATGCTAGAGGAAAGGCTCATCACTATTTGCTTTAGACAGAAAGCATGAAACTTCTCCTGAGGAAGATGTTTCTTGAAAATCCATCATGTACATGTTCCCTTTCCTGGGGGGCTAAGTAGGATGTGCTCATGAGGAAAGACCACCCCGAGCTTGAGAATAATTCACTCATGGTCAATAAAGAGCATGCTATGATTCTGATCACAAAATTGAGATACACTCAGAAGATTGTATCCAAGATCCAAGTTTACCTTCTCAATGTTGAGCTTACTATTTGTGACCTTGCCCCTTCTAGTAATGTAACCACCAGCATCTCCACCAAAAGAAATTGATCTCCATCAAATTTTTCAAACTTTTAGAGTAGTGACCTATTGTCTGTCATGTGCCTGGAACAACCACTATCAATGATCCATACATTTTTGTTTGTCTTTAACTGTTCATGCACAAAAAAGATGGTTAGTTACATTTGAAAACCCAAGCCTCATTGGTCTTGGGCTTATCAATAGAAGTTAAAGGTAATGCAATAGTAATAGATCCTATAGTCATGTTTTGAGGATTGTTTGTTGTTGTTGATGGAGAACTTTCAGTCACTTGGTCTTTCTTTGTCTTCCACACCACCTTTGGAAGCTTAAACTTGACCTTAAATACTTTGGAAGTTTTGTTGACTTTGGAAGTTTTGGTGATTGGACCTTCAGAAGATTTTGCCAACATGCAGTAGGCTTCAGTGCTTCGAAAGTATTTTTTTTCTTCTGGGACCAATTTTTCTTCCGAGACCAATTTTTCTTCCGAAGGCAATTTTCCACTTGCTTTCATCTTCTTTTTGGAGCTTCCGAAGAAAACTGATTTCCTTTCTAAGCTTGCTTCTTCCTTAAACTCTTTGAGTCTTTTTCTTGGTCATGTAGAGAGTGCCTTTTGGATTGTAAGGACAATCCTTAGCAAGATGAGAGGTACTCTCACACATGACACATTCCTCTTTCTTCTTCCTAAGAGCTTTTTTCTTTTGAAGAAGGTTGAACTTGATCTCTTTCCTTCTCCATCTTTATTTTCGAGGATGCAGTGGAAGTTCTCTTACGGTGAAAACTTCCTTTGGAGTTGGATGGTCCAGGTTGTGCAACAGTGGCACACAACTGATGAGCCTCCTTCTTATTGCTGAGATGAGTTGACACTGAACTAGAACTCCTGGTACTAGAGTTTAATTTAGCATCTTCAGTCTTGATTGCTTCAAATCCTGCAGAAATGAAAACTTGTTTGTTCTTAGAGTTAAAGATGGCCTTGATCTCTTGAGCCTTCTTTGATTTTCTTTTGCTCTTCCTGATCAAATTCTTTCTAATAGATTTGGTCATCCCAATCTTCTTAGTCTCCTTAGAAGAATAATGACCCTTTTTAGAATCTTCTTCTTCACTCTTCTCAGAGGCATTCTCCATTATTTCTTCATCGTCCTCTTTAATTAAGGGGTCTATGAGAGGAAGCTTATCTTCACAAGTTTCACACCTAGGAGATCTTACAAACAAGACTGTGTGTGGAGGAGCTATATCACTAGATCCCAGTCCTTGCTTATTTTGATAACAAACTTTTGCATGCAAGGATGAGGATATAATGTTCTTAAAGGTCTCTTCTTCAAGAACAGAGTTTTCTGCCCTAGCTTTGCTGATCACAAGCTCAGCTTGGCATTCAGTCAACTTAGTTATGAGATCTTTAATTTGAGTCCTGAGATTTGTATGTTCATGCTTAAGAGTTGAAATGGTTTTCTCTAGATCCTCTATTTTTAACTTATAATCATTTTCAGCTCTTTTAAATTCAGATTTTAAAATATTTAAGGACTCAAGATCAGATCTCATTTCAAAGTTGTAGAATATGTATCTATTAACTTTAACAATACATTCAGGCGTATAGAGATATTCCAATACCTTTGCTTCATCATAGTCATCCATCAGTGCTTGGTTTGGAGAAGCATGTTGTGACATCCAGTAATTTTCTATTACCATACTTCGTTAGTTCCGTTAAGTCTTGCATACACGTGTCGTGAGCACACACTAGTTGTCGTTGAATGTTGGTGACTTAATAATAATAATCTATGATAAACAATAATAATCTAATTAATAATGTTGATTATTAGTTGCGATTATGTGGTTCATGAAATTATAGAATTTTAATATTAATTTTGTAATTTTACGCTATAATGTGACAATGTGTTATATATTTCATGTATTGTATGACTTGTTGTGAATGTTGCAGGACCGGTGAAGGGTGGTCACTTACAACATAATAACACAATGAGGAGATTAACTTAACTAATCAAACAGTGAAACTAGATTAACAACAAGTAATGATACTAAGAACACAAGTGAATAAGAGACAAAACAAGATAGAAAAATACAGAAGGAGATGGTTTTCAATATTGCAGTATATTGCCTTCTCAAGTTCTATTACAAGTGTTACAAAGCATAAAATAAAGTTACAAGTATTTGAGATACATATACTACATCCTACAGCCAGCCATACTTTGAACGCCAGTTGGATACAATTGACTTGACACAAACAAAATCAATTGTAGAGTCAAAAGGTAGATTGCCTTTTGACTTGTGACTATGACATGTCGTAGCTCACATCCTAATATATTACAAAAAGGATAAAGTACATGAAGTAGAAAGTTGCAGACTCAAGACCTCAATGTAAAGTTACTAAAAGCATGGACCTTTTTACCAACTCATCCAAGTTGCTGACTTTACAGAGTTGCAGTGGAAAGGTGGGTCCAGCTTTATGTAAAGTACATCAGATAAAGCATGTATACTAAAATTCTTTGGAAGAAATCTGTCTTCATGTGTTGGCTTTGGAAGACTTTGTCTCAGAAGCTTCAAAAGACTTCATATTTGGCTTTGGAAGATATTGGTCTTGGCTTTGGAAGATTTCACATTTAGCATATTTCTGTTGCTTGTGTGAAACTTTCCAAACATTCTTCTTCAATGCACGTGTGCATGCATGCAGGAGACTTTAAGTGTTTGAGTTGCATCAGCCTTAACATATAATCCTTACAAACTCCCCAAGGCTAATGCTACCAAAACATTTTGAAGACTTTAGATATCAACAGTCCTCATTATGATGATGACCATCCCTTTCTTCATGAGATGATTAGGATCACTCAGACTCTCAAAATGTCTTTTCATGTCAAATAGATCATGTAGAGGAAGATTGTACATGTCATGCCATGTGTAGACATCCTCAATGCCTTTATCTCTAATGACATGCCATCTTTCCGGATTTATGGTGTATGTCCAGATTAAGATGGGTCTTTCTGATGCTAGAGGAGCTGTTTGAATGGGTGATGATGGAGCATCCTCTGGCTGCACATCCTCAGGATGTCCTAACTCATCCTGAGGTTCGAAAAAAGATGTTTCTTTCTTCTTCTTTGGCTTTGTCTTTGAAGCCATCATTTTCCTTCTTTTTGTTCCTTTTGACTAATCAGACTGGCCTGTAACACCTTGTTGATCTTCTTTGTCTTTCTAATTTGGGTCTTCCTCTCTCACAGGTTCAGAAGGAGAGGGAGTATAACCCTATTATGGATTAGAAGATGAAGCTTGCTGAGTCTCAGCAGGAGGTTCAGGTTGTGTTGTCTCAGGTTGTTCAACCTAACCTCCACTTCAGGTGGAGCTTGACTTGGAGGGGAGTGTAAGTCCATTAGCTCTCCACTCTTGATCTTCTGCTTGATTACCCTGATATGCTCATCCATAGTGGATAGAGACATAGGGCCAAGTCTCCTTTCGTAGAATCCATACAACTTCCAAAGGCTCATCATCCTCTGCATGTCTGCAGATTTTTTCATACTGTTCTGGATGATGGCTCTTGATTTTGTAGCTTCTTTTCTTAGCTTCCTTTTGGTGATCTTTCTTTCCTTGACTATCTCAAGTTCAAGTTGTTTGAGGTACTCAAACTCAATATAGTCATAGGATAAGGGAAGAAGTGCATCTGCCTGATAGAGGCCTGTGGCACTCAGGTAGTTGATCATTCTCATCATGCCTTGTTCTATGTCTACCTGAGGTTCTTGTTGAACCACATCCTCGTGTTAATGACTTTCTAGAACTAGGGAGAGAGTAGGCATATGCTTGTATAATCTTTTCTTTCTTCTCTCTTTTTTGATTTGAATCAATAGCTGTGCATCTTCTGCCTCCTTTCTCTCCTTTGACACTTCCATGTCAAGCAGTTCATTCAACTCCTCTAAGGGGAGAGAAATGACATTATCAATGTCATAGTTCCTAGTCTGCAAGTAGTTTATCCTGACTGCCCATAACTCATCATCCTGAGTGTTTGGTTTAGGGGTAGCCCTGATGCAGTTTCCATGAGTCTTGCAGACCTAGTAGATGAACTTTCTCCCCACAGCTTCCTTTTCCTCTCTCTCTCCTCTTCCTCAATCTCCTCAGAAGTCATCGTTCTTTTCCCTTTATCACTCACAAACCTTTGTGACTTGGGGTGGAGAGAGCTTTGGCCTTTATTGCTTGGTGTAGCCTCCAAGCTCTAGCAAGAGAGAGGTTGAAATGCACCTTCACCAGCAGGTGTCTCAAAAAGGGTATGAATCTCTACAGCAGTTGATGATGATGAGATAGAGCTCTTAGGTTCTGCCACTAGGCCTTCAGTCAAGGTTTCCCTTATGAAACTAATCTTAGGGTCTGCCTTAACATCCAGTTAACCGATAACATTGCCTGATTGCCTTAGTCTCCTTTTGAAGCTAAACTCTGTAGTGATTCTGTCTTGGATTCTTTGAGCCAACCTGTCAGCTGTCTTGATTGGCTTTGATTGACAAGTGGCATGTTGACTAGATCCAGACCTTCATAGAAGTTCAAGGTCTGAAAATTGAAGACATCTTGCTTTCCTTGAACTCTAGGAACGATAAGGGCTCTTCTTCTTTCATCATACCTCCACCCAATGATGTGATTTGAAGTTGGTGGAGATGACATAGGCCTTGGTATTCCTTACTCAAATAGACTCTGTATGTAGGAGTCTATGGAGTCCACATCATGTGAACTTGAGGAAGTTGCTGAGTATGCACAATTGCAAGTGAGGATAGTGAGTCCTCTTTGTCCATACTCTCTGAAGAACTCCCAGGTTCTATGACTGTAATGACTCTCTCCCCCTTTTTTGTAGCATCACCCTCTTGCATAGGTGAGCTAAGAGTTAGGTTAATCACATCCATAGGTTCTTGTGTTCCTGGTTGAGCTCCTATTAAAGGTCTCCCAACTAGTTTTTCCTTAAGATAAGAAATCTCAAGTTGTTGATCACTGACCCTGTTTTGCAAGGTAGTCACTTAAGATTCAAGATGATTGACCTTGGAGACCAAATAGGTGCATATTTTGGACAGTTTTTGCACCTTTAGTCTCAAATTCCCCTCATCTTCATCAGAAGAATCATTAGGGGATGAGATGATTGGATCAGAGTCATCTCTCTTATCACCAGCTTCAGTTCTTGGCTGCATGATTTCCTGTGCTCACTGGCAGCCTTAGTTGAGGTGTCAATGGGCTGAGTTGCCATGGTTGAAGTCTTAATGATGGAATCACTTGCAAAAGTAAGAGCCTCTACCATATGGACATCCTCAACATCTTCAGAAGTGTCCACCTCAGTAGTAGGTGACTGATGTGGGCTAGATGTAGGAGACTCAGGAGCACTCATCTTTCTTTAAGTATGGGAAAAGAAGGGAGACTCATGGTACTCACTGAAACCTAAATTTTCATCAGTGTAAAAGTCAAGGTTAAGAATTGGTTGGTTTAAGTCCAAAGGCTGGGGATGGTAACCATCCACTGATGGTTGTTCACTTGAGTATTGAGACTCTGAGTGAAGGCTTAAGGCATTTGGGCTTGTCAGCTCATCAGACTGAGCATGAGGAACCTCAGCACTGATCATTGAAGTAATTAGAGTGGTCTGCTCCTCAAGAGAAGTAGGAGCTCCAGTGTCCCTTCTTCCTATGTGGGTGAGTATATAAGGACCTACATAGACTGAATAGTCTGTGTAGGGGTTCGTTTGTGTTTTCATTGGTTGGTGAGGGTGATTTGTGGTTGTTGAGGTAGTTGGGATGTAGAAGGTGTGGGTTCAACACTAGCTGGTGCTGCTAGGTTGTCACCTTGAGCAATGAGCTCTAACATTTTTGGGACAAGGGCTGTTTCAACCCTTAAGAAGCTAAAAGTGTGCTTTCTCAAGATTTTAAAGATGTCAGGCTTCATCTGTCCCAGTTTAAGAATATTACATGTTCCCCATAACTTTGAGCCTATTTTACAGTCAAGAATGTGTTGAACATATCTAGGGAACATGTAGTATTCTAAGGAGTCCAAGTTTGCAAGTAAATTTTTGTAAACAAACTGAGAGTACCTGAACTTGACCCCTTGAACCATCCTATGAACAATGAATGAGAGATCTTCAGGAATCTGGTGCCATTCTCTATGCTTGTTTGACAAGCTGTTGATAACCACATGGAGCAGGAATTTCCATTAGGATAAGACCTTCCCTTTCCTGAAGGTATTGATAGAGAAATCTCCCTCATAGCCCATTTCCTCAAAGGAGTGGTTAACCGAATCTTTTGGGAAGAACACCTCACCTTCTTCATCATCCAACTGAAGATGAGTGTTGATGATGACCGGAGTGATGAAGACTGTTCTCCCCTGCACTACAGTGCCTTCTCCCCATCTATAACGAACTCTTGGCAGGTCTTCCAAAATGCAAGCAGAAGATTATCATATAGTGTAGGATAAATAGTTAGGGAGGTGAAGTAGTTGGATAGAGTTAGAAACAACAAACCTTTGAGAAATGTGGATCTTTCTTAGAGTGTAACAAAGCAACTTGGTTGTGTTGCATGTGTAACTGCATGGAGAAGTTTGGTTCAATTTTATGATTAAGGTTGGCCATTTTGAGGAAGCTTAAGGATGAAGAAAGATGAGCAAAGGTACTTTCAGAGAGAAATTTGGGGTTTAGTTTGGAGGAAAGAAGATGATGATAGAAAGAGGGGAACCGTTGGTTTTATATGTGAAATGATTTAATATAAAGTTAATGAATGAGGATAAACTTAGAAATCCGAATGTGGTCCCATCTCTAAAAAGTAGTTTGCTTTTGCTCAAAAAATAGTTTTCTTGGAAGTCAAAAAGCTTCCGAAGGTAAATTGTCTTCCGAAGTTTTAATCAAAAAGCTTCCAAAGCCAAAATGAATTTGGAAGATTTTCCTAAGAGTTGTGAAAATTTTGCTTCGGAAGACAAATTAAAACTTGAATGCTTTGTTCAGAGGAACAAAGCTTCCGAGAGTTAGTTTGCTTCGGAAGAAAATGGTCCTTGAAAACATATAAGTGTCTGAGACAAGTATTAAGCTTCGGAAGATATTTCAGAAATTTCTTCCGATGGAAAATTTCTTAGACAGTTATTTGTTTTGAAGGCATGATTTTCTTCCAATGATAAAAGCATATCTTCCGAAGGATCAGAATTTTAAAAAATCTAAGGAAAGCCTTCAAAAGATTTTCATCCAAAGAAAACAAGAGCTTATGAATGAACTAGACAATTTAGGACACACATATTTTAAGAAATAATAAGAATTAGTTTTATGAAAAACCTACTCAAAGTTTATCATCCCAATAGCTGATATAAGATATTTAAATCTATGTTCATCAAAAGCCTTTGTAAATAGATCATCATATTGTTCGTTTGTGCGGACTTTGACTAGTTTAATTAATCCATTTTCAAAATTATCTCTAACTAAATGATACCTGATGTTGATGTGTTTGGTCCTTGAGTGCTACACAGGATTCTTTGTGATAGAGATAGCACTGTTGTTGTCTCTGTGAATGGGAGTCACCTTGAAATTTAATCCATAGTGAAGTATCTGATTCTAAAACCATAGCACTTGAGCATAGCAGCTTGCAGTAGCAATATATTCAGATTTAGCAGTTGATGCAGAGACACATGATTGTTTCGTGCATTGCCATGAGACAACCCTTCCACTAAGAAACTAACATCTGATGTGGACTTTGTAGTCATGTTGCAACCACCATAATCACTATCTGTATAAGTATATATATTGAAATCAGGATTCTTAGGATACCACAGACCACGTGTTGAAACACCTTTGAGGTATCTTAGAATCCTTTTGACAGTGATAAGGTGAGACATCTTAGGGTTGGCTTGATATCTTGCACAAATACATGTATCAAACATGATATCAGGCCTGCTAGCTGTAAGATACATAAGAGACCCAATCATAGCCCTGTAAAGGTGTTCATCCACTCACTCCCCCTCAAGATTAGGTCCAAGGGAGTGATTTCTTTCTATGGGTGTCTTAGGAATCTTACAATTAGTCATGTTGAATCTCTTAAATATTTCTTGAACATACTTTGACTGACTAATGAAGATGCCATCTTCAACTTGCTTCACTTGAATTCCAAGAAAGAAATTGAGTTCCCCCATGGCACTAATTTCAAATCTGACATTCATCATCTTCTCAAAGTCTTTGTAGAGCCTTGGATTAGTTGAACCAAAGATGATGTCATCTACATATACTTGAACTATCATTAAGTCATTTCCCTGTCCTTTGATGAAGAGAGTTCCATCTATAGTACCCCTTCTGCATCCATGTTTGCAGAGATATTGAGATAGAGTCTCATACCACTTCCTAGGTGCCTGGTGCAGCCCATAAAGAGCTTTGTCAAGCTTGCAAACATAATTAGGATGATCAAGATCTGCAAAACCAGCTGGTTGTTTTACATGCACCTCTTCATCAATCACTCCATAAAGAAAAGAACACTTGACATCAATTTGATAGACCTTGAAGTTCTTGGATGCAGTAAATGCCAAGAATATCCTAACAACTTCCAATCTTGCTACAGGAGCAAAGACATCAACGTAGTCAATCGCTTCTTCTTGTGTGTATCCTTGAACAACTATTCTAGCTTTATTTTTTATGACAATGCCTCTATCATCCTTCTTGTTTCTAAACACTCATTTGGTTCCAATAGTAGTCTTCCCATGAGAAAAAGGACAAAGGTTCCAAACTTTTTCTCTTTTGAATTAAAGCAACTCCTGTTCCATAGCTTCAACCCAACTTCCATCCTTCAGAGCCTTATCAATTTCCTTTGGCTCTATCAGGGATTAAAAACAAGAGTTGTGACATCCGGTAAATTTCCGTTATCAAACTTCGTTAGTTCCGTTAAGTCTTGCATACACGTGTCGTAAACACACACTAGTTGTCGTTTAACGTTGGTGACCTAATAATAATTAATAATGTTACATTATTAATAATCTAATTGATTATGTGATTATTGTGTTATGCTTATGTGTTTACACAATTTAAATGTTAACGGTGAATTTTATCGCGTAACGCGGAAACGTGCCTATTTATTCGTATGTCTTGTGTTTTTATAAAGATAAAATATATAATGATTTTATTAGTTTATATCCTTATATTAATAAGTTAAAAACACTTACAAAGAGTTTAAAGCCTAGTTTTTATAAAATACAAATTACAAGGGCTTAAAGGATAAATATGGAAATTAAAATTTAACAAAACACCCCAAACCCTAATCCCCACCCCAATTCGGCCGCAACCACCCTTCCAATCTCTTCCCACTTCGAAATAACCCTAGAACAAGCAAGAATCTGTGATTTTGGTTCGGTAACAAGCAATACAACAAGTTAGCAACATCAAATCGTGTTCCTTTAAAAGAATTAAGGTTAGTTTTGATGGTTTTGTGGGAGTTTTCATGTTGGCTGAAACCCTAGTTGCGAAATTGATGTTCTTGTTGTTGAGTTTTGATCAATTGATGATGTTAACAGGTTAGTTAGATTGTATACATGTTAGTTAACGTCGATTATGCAAGAAAGTTGGGATTTTGATGCATTGTTCGTAGGTTACTAAGAATAGTAACTTTATTTTGCATGTAATGTTGAATTATTGATGAATTGATGTTATGGATGTGTTCATGGTGATGATTAGATGTTAGATTGTTGTTGTGATCATGGGAATTGAAGAACACATGTTATAGTTCATACATTACTAAAGATAGTAACTTTTTAGGATATGAATTGATAAGTTATGATGTTTGGATGTTGTTGATCATGCGTAGATGTTGATATGAACTTGAATTGGTATATTATTAATGAATTCATGAATGCATTGGATGTTTGATAGATTTTGGGATGTGCTTTCCCAAAACGGAAACTTTATTTGCATAAAGTTTGATGGATGGTAGTTTGAACATGTTTAGGATGTTAGGAGCATGTTAGTAGGTTCATGGATGAATTCTAATGTGATAGAACATGTTAAATTAGTTGTATGGGATGCTTGGATAATCATGGGTGATGCTTGGACTTTGATGATCATGTATGATGTTGATGTGATTAGTAGTTAGGACATCATGTTTGGGACTGGAAATTGATTGTTGTGATGTTGTTGAATGCAATGAACATGATTAATGAATATGATTATGATCATCATACACGCGTGCGAATCTGAGGCCCCTACTTGGTAGGATTGGCGGGGTTTAGGATGTGAAGTCGTGAGTGGCTTCACATGGCATGTGGTGCGTGATTTGATCTTTGTGTAGTATATTGGTTGTGTTATATCTAGTGGATATGTTAATGTTCTAGATTAGCATGACTTGTATGATACTTGGTTGTATGATGATCTAAGTGATACACCTGGATAATATAGCATACATATGATCTATTTGAATGTTAACCATGTATGATATATGTGTATGATTGCTGGAATGGTTTACAACACATAAAGTCACCAACGGGTCAACTGGGTCAAACGTGTCTGTTTTTCTGAAATCATGAGTCCTTGGTGTAGTGTACTTAGGGTTTCACATGTTCTCTATTTACACGTACTCACGTGCTTATATGATCTAGGTAACCTTTGAAGGTTGTCGGTCCATTCTGTCTGTCAAGTAAAACTCTAAGTGTCTATCACGCGTATCAGATGAGTTCATGCCCCACTCTTTATTTAATCTCTTTTGGGGGAGATAGCATACTGGTAAATCACAAACGCTTTATATATTCAAGTTGTGTATAATATTAATATAGTGTTGATATCATGGAAAAGTCCTCACACTTTCGAATTGTTAATATTGAATAGCGGGGAAATTTGGGTAGTACTACTGGGTCTGACGAGCCCCACCTATGTGACTTGAGGTCAACCGGCTGCAAGTTGTCTTATTCAACATTGTCACGACATGTTAAGTCGTGACAGGAGGCAAAAACGTAACACAGTCAGCTTCAATTGCGAAATCACTATGAATTAATATTTATTGTTAATGGACTAGCTATTTATTACAATGCACTACTTTTATATCTATGTTATTAAACTGTTTATGTTTGATTATCACTCTTGAACTCACCAACCATTGTGTTGACATTTTAGTATGCTATTCTCAGGTCATTAGCTTGCTTGCTATTAGGAGCACTACATGGTTTCACTTGCATTCTAAGACTCGGTCTTCAAGACATTTTTATCATTTAATGATTAATGTTTACTCTTTTGGGTTGGCACATGTTTTGCCATAGAATACACTTTTATTTCTTTGGGTTGTTTTACAAAACGCTTCTGCATAGTTTAAAGTTTATACTTTGGTTGATTTTATTTAAATTATGGCACATAGAGTCGTTCTGAGTAACTATTGACTGTGATCCTGGTTTGTTCACACGCCTCGCGGTAAAACTCCGCACGTGGATTTTGAGGGTGTGACAGATTGGTATCAGAGCCATGGTTATAGGGAACTAGGTTGCATACACACTAGACTATAACCGCACATAGTTAATTAGTTACCTGTGCCTTATTCTCATCTACTGTATACTCTTGGCATACACGTCACACTCTTTGCAGCATGGCATCGTCATCGAGAGCTCCGGGTAAGCGACCTGAATCACCTTCACGATCTGAATCCCCACCTCCCGCACCTGTACCTGACAATGGATTCGATTGGCCCCGACTAGCATATCCTCGAGAGAAGATGGACTGGGATCAACCTTTCGCATTGATGAAGCATGACCCTCCACGAGACTGGAGTTTCTATCCTAGATTCGTTGATCATATTATGTTTAGGGAGCGCGTACCTGTCCTGAGGCCCAGGACTAGGAACAATGCCGACCAACCAATGCCTTCACTCCCACGGACGGTGCAGTCCAACGAGCAACTGATTGCTGCACTAGTGGCTGTACTGGACACTGAGCAGCATTGAGTCAGGCGGCTCACGGGTGATGTCTGTACACTACAGCAAGAGGTGTACAAACTGAGACATCAACTGGATGAACTCGAGGAACAACACAGGAAGACCCTAAACGGGTGTCACCATATGCAAGACGATCTCATGGCACTCCGAGGGTGCGTGACTACTCGTGAACAGCGGGACACCGTAGCTGATAATAGGATTGCTATTTTAGAAGCTCAACTAGCGGAACTTCAGATTACTATAGTTCCTGCTCCTGCAGCAGACCCTGAGGATGAGGATCCTGAGGAGGGACCCAAGGAGGAGGAACCAGTGGAGAGGGAAGATGATAGTGAAATATGCCACCGGGAGTTTAGAGGTTGCTGCTCTGTCTTGGTGGAACGCGCAAGTCCACATGCTAGGACAAGCGATGGCGAATGGACTTCCATGGGATGAGTTCAAAGCAATGATGACTGAGGAGTACTGTCCTTGCAATGAAGTGCAGAAGTTAGAGATGGAGTTCTGGCAATTGAAGATGCAGGGCTCGGAAATCGAGGCTTACACCACCAGAACCCATGAACTAGCAACTTTGTGCTCGGGAATGGTGAATGAGGTGCATAAAAGGGTAGAGCATTACATATGGGGATTAGTACCCGAAATCCAAAGTATGGTAACTACTTCCAACCCAACCACAATTTAGCAAGCCATCCAGCTAGCTCACAGGCTAACTGACCAAGTCGTGGAGCAAGGACGTCTACCCAAACGGGGCGTTGTGGCAAGTGTGCCCGACAACAAAAGAAAGTGGGATAATGCCAACAACACCAAAGCATCATCATCTTCTAGCAGTCAACCTCAACAGCAACAACAACCAGTTCAGCAGCAACAGAGGTTTGACAATAACCACAACTTCAACCAAACGCCTGCAAATAATCAAGGACCCAGTGGTTATGGTGGTAGACATCCGAAGTGCACTCGGTGTAATTACCATCATGTGGGAAGGTGTCATAACTTCAAGTGTCAACGCTGTGGAAAAATTTCACACGCTGCTAAGGATTGTCGTGGTGAGCTGGTAAGGAGGCCACAACAACCTCAAGAAACTCCCAAAGGTTCTTTTGAATGTGGGAAAGAAGGGCATTACAGGCGAAACTGCCCACAACTAAGGAGAAATGGTAATGGCAATAACAACAAGAACAACAACAACAACAACGGTAACAACAACAACAACGGTGGAAATGGTACTGGTAATGGGGCAATAAAGTGGAGCCAAGGAGAGAGCCTTCGTCATTGGCTCAGGTGAGGCTCTAAATGATCCCATAACTGTTACTGGTAGGTTCCCTATTAATGGTTGTTTTGCTAAAGTACTATTTGATACTACAGCCGATAGAAGTTTTGTGTCCTTAAAGTTTTGTAGTCTGTTAAGTGATATACCCTCTGCTTTAGAATCTAAATACATTGTGGAATTAGCCGACGGTAAACAGATCCATGTAACACATATCCTTAAAGACTGTAAGATAGAACTTGCTGGTCATACTTTCGTTATAGATCTTATGCCTGTTACACTGGGGAGTTTTGATGTCGTGATAGGCATGGATTGGCTCTCTAGCAAGCAAGCGGAAGTCATATGTCATGAGAAGATCATACGAATCCCTGTTGATGACAAAATCCTTACCGTCAGAGGTGATAGGAGTGGTGTTATGATAGGCATCATCTCATACATGAAAGCCCAAAAGTTACTACGAAAGGGTCGTGTGGCTATTCTAGCATTGGTAACCGATAAGCAGGCAGAAGAAAGGAGAATGGAGGATATTCCCATAGTACACGATTTTCCAGAGGATCTTCCTAGATTACCACCTCACCGCCAAGTGGAATTCCAGATTGAGTTGACTCCCGGCGCAGCTCCGATTGCTAGGGCACCTTATCGATTAGCACCAAACGAGCTACAAGAGTTGTCATCACAACTTCAAGAGCTTTTAGATAAGGGCTTTATTCGACCTAGAACATCACTTTGGGGAGCTCCTGTTCTATTGTTAAAAAGAAGGATGGCACATTCTGGATGTGCATCGATTATAGAGAGTTAAACAAAGTAACAGTCAAGAACCGATACCCTTTACCTCGTATCGATGACTTGTTCGATCAGCTTCAAGGATCAAGCTATTATTCGAAGATTGACTTGAGATCTCGTTATCATCAACTTAGTGTTCGTGAAGAAGACATTCCCAAGACTACGTTTCGTACTCGTTATGGTCATTATGAGTTCTTGGTCATGCCTTTTGGGTTGACTAATGCACCTGCTGTGTTCATGGACCACATGAATCGCGTGTGCAAACCCTATCTTGATCAGTTTGTCATTGTGTTCATCGATGATATACTGATATATTCTAGGACCAAGGAGGAGCATGAAGAGCACTTACGAATGATCTTGGAACTATTGAAAAATGAGCAGCTGTATGCCAAATTCTCAAAGTGTGACTTTTGTATACGAGAAGTGCAATTCCTAGGTCATATTGTTAATGAGAAAGGGATACATGTTGATCCTGCCAAAATTGAGGCGATAAAGAATTGGACTACACCCAAAACGCCGAGTGAGATAAGACAATTTCTGGGAGTAGCAGGATATTACCGACGATTCATAGAAGGATTTTCTAAGATCACACAACCTCTAACTGCCTTGACCGACAAAGGGACGACATACAAATGGAGTGAGAGTCAAGAATCAGCTTTTCAATTGTAAAAGCAAAAACTCTAACTGCCCCGATATTAGCATTACCAGACGGAACAGATGACTTTATGGTGTATTGCGATGCATCCATTCAAGGATTGGGTTGTGTCTTGATGTAACGAGATAAGGTGATAGCCTACGCCTCGAGACAACTAAAGGTTCATGAGAAGAACTATACCACCCATGACTTAGAATTGGGTTCAATGGTTTTTGCCTTAAAGATCTGGAGACAATACTTGTACGGTACCAAGTGCACTATCTACACCGATCACAAAAGTCTTCAACATATCTTCGAGCAAAAAGAGTTGAATATGAGCCAGCGATGTTGGGTGGAACTACTAAATGACTATGATTGCGCTATTAAGTATCATCCGGGAAAGGCGAACGTAGTTGCCGATGCCCTAAGCAGGATGGAAACAGCTAAACCCCGACGGGTGTGAGCTTTACAGCTTACTATCAGTACCCAACTGCCCGAACAAGTTAAGGAGGCGCATATAGAAGCTTTAAAAGCAGAAAATGTTGGTTCTGAGTCATTAAGGGGAATGGATAAACAGCTAGTGGTGAAAGAGGATGGAATTCGGTATTTCATGGATAGACTTTAGGTGCCTGTTTATGGAAATCTGAGAGATTTAGTTATGAGCGAGGCACACAAATCTAGGTATTCTATACATCCTGGATCCGACAAGATGTATCATGACCTAAAAGAGCACTATTGGTGGCCTAACATGAAAGCGGATGTAGCTACGTATGTGAGCATGTGTTTGACCTGCTCGAAAGTAAAAGTGGAATATCAAAAACCATCCGGACTGTTACAACAACCTGAGATACC
This sequence comes from Flaveria trinervia, assembly GCA_025506515.1. Classification (NCBI taxonomy): domain Eukaryota; kingdom Viridiplantae; phylum Streptophyta; class Magnoliopsida; order Asterales; family Asteraceae; genus Flaveria; species Flaveria trinervia. Next base: position 61,162,612 of record CM046453.1, read on the forward strand.
AATGTGGAAATGGGAATAGATCTCCATGGATTTTATTACTAAGTTACCCCGGACTAGTACTGGTTGTGACACGATATGGGTTATTGTGGATCGATTGAAAAAGTCTGCTCATTTCCTTGCAATTAGGAAACGGATAAGATAGAGAAATTAACTCGACTGTACCTTAAAGAGATCGTTTCAAGACACGGTGTACCGATCTCAATTATTTCGACCGCGACGCTCGTTTCACGTCACATTTCTGGCAATCATTGTAGAAATCTTTGGGTACACGATTGGATATGACTACTGCATATCACCCATAGACGGATGGCCAGAGTGAGCGTACCATACAGACGTTGGAGGATATGCTATGTGCTTGTGTGATTGACTTCGGGAATAACTGATAAATTCACCTGCCATTGGTGGAGTTTTCTTATAACAACAGTTATCATACTAGCATACAGGCAGCACCTTCGAGGCGCTGTATGGGAGAAAATGTCAATCACCAGTGATGATACATGTTTGTCCCTAGATCATGATATGAATGTAATAGATCTTATTTGTCTGATTCTGATATAATGTTTGGAATGATATTGGTTGTTTGTTATTTATAATGTTTAATATTTCATTAATGAGTCGATGTTGAATTGGTTAATTAGGTTTGTGGTTGTTTGAATTGTTACACATAATGTTAGAATAATTAATACATTCAAACTTAACAAAATGAAGTTCTCATGCGAATGGCCCATGCGAATGGACCATACGTATGAATAACTTCATACGAATGACTCAGTCGCACGACTGAACCAGGAGACTGGATCAGTCGTATGATTGTAACATAAGATTGGCTCAGTCGCACGACTAAACACTCAGTCGTGCGGATGAATCAACCGCATGGTTAAATCGCACGACTGAACCATACTAATGGTTCAGTCACACGAATGAACAGTACTAACCTATAAATACAACCCAATTCGTGGAAAAAATAGAGCATTCATTCTATTTCGACTCCAGACGTGCCCTAGCCGTCCAGAAGCCTCCAAGTTGATACTCCAAGTTCATAGAACGCTGTAGATCGATTCCTAATCGATTCTTAACGTTTGATTCAATACTTTATTTGATTCTACATGCGTTCTCACTGATTGGATAGCCAATCAAATAGGATTCCGCACTATTTGATTGGTTTACACGTTAATCATTCGGTATTTGGTTCAAATACCAGGTCCTAACAAGTGGTATCAGAGCTATTAGCTCTTGATTACGTGTGATTCAATCAAGATTGATAAAAAGTTTGTGTTTTTACACTAAAAAACGCATTCTTTTGTGTCAAAAGTTGTCTTGGACGTTCCCTGCTCATCAAGTTTCGGTTTCTACGGCCGTAGGAGATTAGGGTTTGTGAAATTTAGAATTTTTACGGCTAAAACACGTTTAACCTAGAAATTTTCGCAAAACAGCAGCTTCAGTCGCACGAGTGAGCCATTCGCACGACTGGACTTCATTCGCATACACCAGACGCACGATTGGACTGAGTCGCATCTCCATTCGTACGACTGAACCATCCGTTCGCAGTGTTCATACGGATCAGTTTCATTCGCACGACTAAACCAATCGCTTAGTTCAGCCGCACGATTGAACCAATCGCATAGTTCATTCGCACGAATAGCCCATTCGCAACACCCAGTCGCACCAGTTTGACAGTTTGTTTTGTACACTTAAAAGTGAATTGAGATGGAAGATCAGATGTCAGCGTTTACTGCCGCAAGGACTCAAGGATCCAGAACCTATTATTGCTTGAGAGTGAGGTGGGGAATCATAATAAGCCACCAAAACTATTCACGTTAGATGAGTTTCCCCACTGGAAACAACATTTTGAGATCTACCTCAATGGAGTGGATCCAAATTTGTGGGAAGCTATCGAGACTGGGTATAGTATGCCGGTGGGAGCAGATGGGGTAAAGCTTACTTTAGGAGGGGTGACTGATGCTCAGAAAGTTAAGTATAATGCAGAGAAGAGAGTTTATGCATTGATTACACAGTCTATTCCTAAAGATATTTTCCACCAGTACTCGGAGAATAAGCAGGCCAAGAAATTATGGGATGAGCTTCAAAAGAGATACGACGGGAATGCTTCGCTGAAGGCAATTAAAGCTAAGGAACTGAAGAAAGAATTTGACAACTTCTCATCGATGGGAAACGAGAGTTTGGATGATGTTATTGATAGATTCTACCATCTGATGAGTGAATTGCATACACATGGTGTGCTACTACCATGGAAGAAAAGGTGTCAATTTCGCAGACGGATTGCTAGAAAAGTGGGCTTCATTTGTGTCAAATCTGAGACAGAATGAGATGCTGGCAAAGTTGGATATCAATGACTTCATTCTAAAGCTGCGAGAAGAAGCACTTAGGATGAAGTACAGAGCTCAGAAGTCTTCGTACACTCAGAATCCAGCTTTGTACAATGCCACGCCTCAAGCTAAGACGTCTGGAGCACCTCTTCAGACTGCATTTGTGTCTAGCTTATTGGGTCCTTCGCAAGCTTCTCCTTCAGGTTCAAAAACATCAAGTCTTCTTGTACCCATTACACTGGAACTGCAGCGAATGCTACTAGACTAAGACCAAGAACCTCGGTATGTGACTGTGGAAGTAGCTCGAGAGCACATGGATCTTTTGGCAGCAGTGGTTCATTCTTATGATGGACTTGTTGCTGGGAAGATTGGAAACTGCCATCTGGCAGATGAGGACTACGAGCAGGTGGATGAAATGGAGCTGGAGACAATGGACATTATGTGGGCCTTAGCTAGTGCTGTCCGGAGGGCGAAGAAGTTTGTGAAAAAGACCGGACAAACTTGGTTGCTACTAAGGATACCACATTTGTCTTTGACAAGAGTAAAGTGACCTGCTTTAACTATGGAGAAAATGGGCACTTCAAGAGAGAATGTGTGAAGCCAAAGAAGACTGGGAACGGGAACCCATTCTCGTCCTTTACTCGTCAAGACAAGCAAGCTAGCAGTTCTACTTCATCAAGCAGGATCCAAAAGCCTTGACTGCTCATGATGATGAAGGACAGGACTGGAGCTTTCGGTTTGTCTCTCCAGGGGAATCTAATATTGCCAGTGTAGAAGATTTAGATGATGACTCCGCGAGTGAGTGAGATATTGCAGTTGAGATAGCGATGTCAAATATTGAAGAGACAACTGCAACTGAGCTCAGCTACAAGTCTGAAGAAGGGATTTCAACAGCAAAGACAGAATCACCAGAACCAGAGACATCTGATGTTGCGTTGATGGCTAACTCTTCTGAACCTCCTCAGGTAAGTACCACTGACCAACTGTTTAAAAATCATGCTTGTTCTGATTGTGATACTTTTAGAGATAGCATAGATGAGAAATTGCTAGGTTATTAGATCATAATGATAACTTAGTAAAGGATTTGCAACTGTGTACTCAGGCTAATAGAGTTTTAAAACAAAAGTAGCATAGTTACAAAGAAAAGATAGACCTTTTGACTAAACAGCTTAGGGAAACTGAAGTAGTTGCATTAACCAAGCTAATGACATTAGGTACTATCTTAACTCCCTAGAAGACACTAAGAAGCAAAAGGCAGTTTTAGAAGTAGAAGTAAACTCTTAAATCAAAAACTACACCTTGGACAAGTTCATCACACATTGTCCAACACTTAGTGAGAGAAAGAAACAACGGGGAGGTTTGGGTTATAAAGTGGTTCCACCACCACTTGAGACCTTGATGAACACTAAGAGTAGACCAATAAATAACAACCCCATCAAGGATCATGTGGTGTCTACTCCTCTTGTTAGTGATCCAGATTCCGCATGTTCATCAATTGAATCTGGAACAAAACAAAAGGAGGCCACTTCAAAGGCAAAGGGTAAAATGCCTTGTGTTAATCTGGAAAAAGAATTTGAAAATGTTAATATAAGTCCGGGTCAAACAAAGTCAAATCTAAATCTAAAAGGACTGCTAATGTTAATCTTTCACAAGCTTCATGTCAAAAACCAGTTAACCAAAAGGAAAAAGATGTTAAAAATGTTAAAACAATAATTTTGTTAAACAGAAAAACATCAAAAGAAACAGAGTCAAAACCCAAACTAGTGTGTCACAACACATCTCCACCAAGAAAGTTTAATCATAAAGTTAATAGCAGGTCATGCTACAACTGTGGAGAGTGTGGACACATTGCTTCCTTTTGTCCTTACTATCAGACACCTAGGAAGACGATTGAACTTCAGGATTCAACCTAGGTCTTCTAAGAGGAGTTCTTAACTCCACCTAGAAGAACTAGTGAACCTAACGTTCAACCCATTAGCCAGTCAATTGTTTATCACAAACAGGCATTGCACAAATCTAGATTATGGAAAGAGAAGTCATCCTCTGTGTCTGATAATGATGACAAGAAGGAACCTGAGCTACCCTCACCCTCTAAGGGTCAATGGTTGAATTCATGATGTGTGATGCCTCTGGGAAACCCAAGCCAGTAAAGGCTTGGGTTCCTAACCTAAACTAATGTTTTACATTGTATGTGTAGGGTGTTCGCTACAGTGCTGAAACAAACACGTGGATTGTAGACAGCGGAGCATCCAGGCACATGACAAGAAACAGGCTCTTTTATCAAACGTCAAGCAAATAAAAGGAGGGCATGTTTCGTTTGCTGGAAACAAGGGATCCTATATCACAGCTCAGGGAGAAGTTGGAAATCAGAAAGTTAAGTTTGATAAGGTGAACTACGTTCAACAACTTCAAAACAACTTACTTTCTATTTCCCAAATCTGAGATAAGGGTTTCAAAGTCATATTCGACAACAAGAAGTGTTACGTCCTAAAGAAAGACTACGTGATTCCGAGGACCAAGTTCTGATGACAGCTTCAAGATATAAAGACCTAATTTTTTGGATCTCTCAACAGCTTCTACAATGGATCATGAAGTTCAGTGCTTTCTATCAAAAGCCACTGAGAAGGACTCCATCTCCTGGCATAGGAGAATGGGACACATCGATCAATGGAAGATGAATAACTTAATCCAGAAGGATCTTGTGAGAGGAGTTAATGTCAAGAATTTCCAACTTCCTGATTTTTGTGTAGCTTGCAAGAAAGGCAAACAGAAGAAGAAGTCTCATAAGGAAAAGAAAGTTCATTCAATAGAACTTCCTCTTGAACTTCTTCACATGGATCTGTTTGGTCCAGTTAGTACAAAGAGCATTGCAGGAAACTTGTACTGTTTTGTGGTTACTGATGACTACACAAGATTCTCTTGGGTAATGTTTCTGAAGTCCAAATCAGAAACATTTGAGTCATTCAAGGAGTTAGTAACCACACTGGAATCTCTCTACAAGCTGAAGGTGAGACAAGTACGCTCAGACAATGGGACTGAATTCAAGAATCAGTGGATGGAGGCTTACTGGAAGGAAAAGGGAATTGTGCATCAATTCACTTTTACCTACATGCCTCAGATGAATGGTGTTGCTGAGAGAAAGAACAGAAGCTTGATAGAAACAGCACGGACAATACTGGCAGACTCAAAAATGCCTATCCAATTCTAGAATGAGGCAGTGGCTAATGCGTGTTATACACTGAATCGAGTTCTGATAGTCAAGCGCCACGGAAAGACATGTTACGAGCTACTACAACGACGTAAACCGAATCTGGAGTATCTCGAACCATTTGGCGCACCGTGTACACTTCTGAAGAAGACTCAAGAAGGAAAACTTAGCGAGAAGGCTGATGAAGGAATCTTCCTAGGATACAACATACCGAACAAGAGAGTTTACAACAACTCAACGGGTCTAGTAGAAGTGTGGTGTAATGTTGATGTTCAGCGATATACCACACCACCTAGTGGCAAAGGACCCGCCTACTTTTTCGACTATGATGGATTCTTTAAGTCCTTCAACATCCCTATCTCTCCTTCTGATGATGAGTTAGCTACTTGAATGATGTATGATATCTTGAATACACCATCTCTTGATTGAACATCATCGAGTTCATAGGGAGAATCATCTACTCAATCAGGGGAAGTAGTCGACGACAGTGACTCCTCCTCTGAAGATGAAGCTGAAGAAGATGACCATAACAGTTAGGAGGAACAGGTTCCAGTTCCTGAAAGTCCACAAGAATCTAACGGTGATGAACCTTCAACTTCGGAACCTCAAACTCCTTCTACCTCAGATGCAGAACCAAATGTTCATAATCTTGGCTCTGAGGTAGCTATTCCTACTACTACTCAGGATCACGTCTAAACGTCTATCATCCCTTAGACAATGCCATTGGGGATGTAAGATCAGGAGTACAAACCCGAAATCAGCTGTACTCAGCTGATTATGCCTCTGTTATGGAAAACGAATACATTCATGATGGTGCTTATCGGTGTTTTGTCTCGCAGTTTGAGCCAAAATACGTCAGTGATGCACTAAACGATGAGGCATGGGTGAGTGCCATGCAAGAAGAACTTCTTTAGTTCAAGAAGATAGGAGTATGGACTCTGGTAGATAGACCTAAATGTGCTAAGGTCATTGGCACCAAATGGGTCTTGAAATGCAAGAAGGATGACCAGGGGTCATTATCAGGAACAAGGCTCGACTGGTTGTTCAGGGATTTCGCCAAGTCGAGGGGATTGACTACAATGAAGTGTTTGCACCCGTGGCAAGGATGGAAGCCATCCGTATCTTCCTTGCCTATGCATCGTATATGAAGATTAAAGTCTACCAATTAGATGTGAAGAGTGCATTCTTCATGGGGAAATTCGAGAGAGATGTGTATGTCAGTCAACCCGAGGGATTTCAAGATCCTTATCATCGGGACAGAGTTTAACTACTCGACAAGGCCTTATACGGGCTTCATCAAGCTCCAGGGCCTGGTATGAGAAACTCTCAACTCATCTTGTGAAACACGGCTTTCGCAGGGGAGTCATTGACTGCACACTGTTCATCAAAGAAAAAGATGGAGACCTACTGCTAGTACAAATCTATGTCGATGACATAATCTTCGGTTCAAAGAACAAAGAATTATGCAAAGAGTTTGAAGCAGTTATGAAGAAAGAGTTTGAGATGAGTGCTATGGGGGAGATGAAATTTTTTCTCAGGTTACAGGTGGATCGGACACCAAATAGGATCTTTCTACATCAGACCAAGTATGTGGGAGAAATTCTCAATGGTTTGACATGGAGAATGCTTCTGCTGCTGGGACTCCACTTGCTACAAATCATGATATAGCACCTGAGGAAAATTGAGATCTGGTAGATGCCATAATGTACCGAGGAATGATTGGATCCCTTGTATCTCACTGCCTCAAGACCTGATATCATGTATGCTACATGTTTATGTTCTAGATATCAGGCTAAGCCTAAGGTTACCATCTGATCGGGGTCAAAAGGATATTTCGTTATCTGAAGGATACCCCTACACTTGGGTTGTGGTATCCTCATGTTGATGACTTTGAGCTCACAGCGTATAGCGACTCGGATTACGGGGGATGCAAGATGAACTACAAGTCTACATCAGCAGTGGTCAATTCTTTGGAGGAGATTAGTTACCTGGCAGTGTAAGAAGCAGACCTCGGTTGCATTGTCAACCTGTGAAGCCGAATACGTTGCTGCTGCAAGTTGCTGTTCACAAATCATCTAGATTCAACAGCAAATGCGGGATTACGGTTTAAAGTTTTTCTCTACTCCTATCTTTGTTGATAACTCTGCTGCATTGCAGTAACTAAAAATCCGGTACAACATCCAAAGACCAAACACATCGGTATTAAATACCATTTCATAAGAGACTGTTTTGAAAAGAACTTAATCGATGTGGTAAAATTAATACTGACTTTCAACGCGCTGACCTCTATACAAAAGCCTTTGATAAACCACGTTTTCTATATCTGTTAGAGGTCAACGGTGTTAAAAAGAAAAGTGATGTTATTCCTGATGATGATCATGTGTAGTCCGATGCATTGTAGTTATATTTTTTTATTTTTCCTTATTTATTTTATTCTGTTGAAATTAAATTCATGTTATTTAGCTGTCTGTTAAAATCCTAAAATATTAAATCCAGTATGATTTTAGAATTTTAGGGGGAGAGTAGGTCAGCTAGTAATATTAAAAAAACGAGAGAGAAGGAGTGGATAGCTGATATAAGGTAGATCGTATCTGTGATACAATTCAAACCTTTTGGAAAATGATAGTACACAGGAACAAATCAAAAGGACTTTAACAATTTAATTTAGAAAAGATGCAAAATTCAAAGTATAAGTCTGTGTAGCTAAGCAATATAAAAGGGAAGATGATAGAAAAACTGGTAACTACTAAGGTAACACAAGAAAGTAGACCTAGAGGATGCTAGACCACAAATGATATGTCGGTAGATTCAACACAATAGATGATTAGATCTGACTGGTGATCTCAAGATCAAACTAAGTTGTTCAACTGACTGTGGGCTGCCATCTTATCACTGGTTAACACAATCAACAATATTCCAATAAGGGGTAATGAGCATGTAAACGCCACAAATGTGTGCGGATGACCATAAATAGAGCAAAGCACGAAAAAAATGAAAGACAAATGCTATCAAGCTAATGACATATGTTGTTGGTGCATTCTGTGCAAAAGAAAATTTAGCTGCTCTAACAAGAAGATAGGTTGTGTGCCTCTCTGCTGTGCGGTGGCACTGACCTGAGGATAAGCATAACCTAGATATTCTAGAATTCGTTGTTGTTTGCCGCCTCTCTGTTGTGCGATGGCACTGACCTGAGGATTGGCTTCTCTTTGAAAGCTCTAAGAATAGTCTCTTCTTGTAAAAATACCCATAGACCGCTCAAAAGCTCCTGAGGAATGTTGATTACCATATAAGTGTGGGATCCAAAAAATGTTAGTTGAATAATTAAACCTAAAACTATCACCAGTTTGTGTCTAAAGTCTGTGTATGGACTTAAGAGGACAAATATACTGAATATCATTATGGCTGCAATTCTTGAAAGTTCAAATCAATGTGGGAATCTAATAGTACCAGTGTGATTTCCTAAATTTGCTAATGACTCTGGATGAAAACCAAGATTTGAGCATCAAAAGTTTTTGATAACAAGTCCCAAATGATTTGACTTGCCTATATGATTCCAAAATTTGAATCGGTCCAGGTGTGGTCAAACTAAATTGAAGCTGCCTATTCTGGAACCAAATCCAGTAGATGTCTATCATAGGATTTATCTCTCACAAAAAGTCAAAAACAAGTGTTATTTTTGTATTTAGTTTAAGTTTCTAGTTAGTTAGTCATTTTAGTTTGTTTGTTCGTCGGACTATATCATGAAAATCAGTATGGGATTAACTCACCTAAAAGGGTCATGTCTGAGATGGCCACATGTGTTTTCAAAGTTTAAAAGTGTCACGTCTGAGGTGAATAAATTGTTTAAAAAGATCACGTCAGAGGTGATCAAAAGGTTTTCAAGTTAAAATGATCATGTCTGAGATGATCAAATGCTCATAATGTTAATTTCAATAGGTAAAAAGGGTTTAAGTGCTAAATGTTCATAAGTGTAACCCATTCGCACGACTGGATTATAAGTATGGACCAACCATGCGAATGGGTCCCATTCGCACGACGGGACATGAGATTGAGCCATTCACTAGAATGGCTTATCAGAATGACCCATTTGACCGAATGAAAGGGTGTGAATGAGTCAGTAGACCAACTCCAACTCAGTCGGTTAACTGAAGGTGCGAATGAAAGGGCACGAATGAGTCAGTCGACCGACTGAGACTCAGTCGGCCAACTGAATGCGACTGACTGGGCCAATCGCACGACTAAGCCTCAGTCGCCCGAATGAACTGAGCGAATGAGGCCAGTCGGTCGATTGAACTCAACTTCAGTATTTAAAGGGCATAGTCGATCGCATTCCACTCATCACCCTTAATCGCTCCTTAATCGCACCAAGTACCGTTACTCTGCCGAAATTCCTCTAGACCTTGTTTTTACATCTTTATTGATCTTCTGACGTGCGTTGACGTTATACAGGTATATTGCAGTGAAATCTTACCGAAATTAGAAGACATTGAACCCTAATTTGTGATATTCGAGTGAAACAAGAACCGGACTGTAAATGACCTAAAAACCAATATAACTAAGCAACATGTTAAAATTAAGTTTAATAGGTTATTAGTGACAAGATGGCGAGTCTAATGGACCATTAAACCATGTTAAATTACTTGATTTGGTCAAGATTCAAACCACAGGCGACTGAACAGTGGGACAAGCGACTGGTCGTCCGGATGAACTCCAATCGCATGATTGAATCTTACGATTGGGTCAATCGCCGAATGCACCATGCGAATGAACTCAGTCGGCTGACTGAACCAATCACAGACTCAGCCAACAGATTGAACTCAGTCGCATGTCTCATTCACCCGAATGAGCTCAGTCACATGTCTCATTCCCCTGAATGAGCTCAGTCGCATGATAGGACAACCGACTGACTTCAGTCGCATGAATGAATCAGATTGAATTTAAACTATACACTTGAACTGAATTTTGATGTATGACTTTCTAATGTTTCTATGTCTTGTGTTTCAGGTCAATGGCTGATAGATGGTCCATCAATCCAAAGCACAATATGTGCTCATTTGGCCATACAACTCGGAATGGGGCCGAGTTTACAGAGATCATTGTGTTCCTTCGATGTTCTCGGATACATAAATCCATATCCACACCGTGTACTCCTTACAGGTCGTTACATCAGGCTTTCTGGGAAAATGCCTCCGTAGATCGTTCACGTGAGCCTTAAGCAACGGAGCTCCATTCATGGTCATGATATTAAGATTACAGCAGCTGACATCCAGGGAGTACTTGATTTGGGGATGATACTGATTACCCCACCAGATTACATCCATTATAGTCAGAGGTCGCTTCCTCAGGATTAAGTACGCTGGGGACATCAACTCAGGTGTGCTCCAAGAGCAACCGTGTCCCCAGTATAAGTACATGGCGCATGTGATCCTGAAGTGTACTTCTTCTCGGAGGGGTGGGTTTGATGACCTGTCAGACCAGATTCAAAATGCCTATGTGGCACTAGTGCTGAACCACCCCTTCAGCTTCTCGAGCATGATCTTCTCATATCTGGTGGAGAATCTGGAGGCAAGGGGAAGGAGGATTTTGTTGGACCAAAAGAACCAATGAGCCAAGATCAGAAAACCTCTAAGTCCCACACGGTATCACAACAACTGCTGAAAGCCTCATCAGTAGTTTGACAAGTGCTGAAGACTTCAACAGCTGAAGATCAAGTGTGAAGACCTTAACAGCTGAAAACCAAAGTGCTGAAGTACAACAGCTGAAGACACAAGTGCTGAAGCTGAAAGACCAAAGTACTGAAGTACAACAGCTGAAGAGTTCACAAGTGCTGAAGATCAACAACTGATGTACAAAGTCTGAAGACAAAGACTGAAGACATCAGCTGATGATATCTACTGAAGTCATCAGCTGATGAAACACCTGAAGGTCAAAGTCTGAAGATCAAGTACTGAAGCCTCAGTAGTTTGTCACAACTGCTGAAGAGTACTTCTTCAGTAGTTGTGATATCAGTAGTTTTATTTTCTATGTTTCAGTAGTTTGTAAAACGACTGAAGAGTTTGTTCTCAGTCGTTGTAGTTTCAGTAGTTTTATATTTTGTACTTAACTTGCTGATATGTTCTCAGTAGTTGTGAACATTTCAGTAGTTTGTTAAGAATCAGTTATTTCTGTATTGGATCTGCCAGTTGTCACTTTCCGTGACAACAGCAGTGACTGTTGCACTCTATATAAGGAGTGACAACCTATTGTATCATCGAGTGAAATGAGTAATTGAATGGAATGGATGATTGATTCGATTAGAAATATTCTACATCTATAAACATTCCTAGAAATCAGAAATACATATTCTCTCCCTATAACCGTATGCGGTCTTAATGCTTACAATATCGATTGCTTGCTACAATTTGTCTAATTCGTGTTCGTATTCCGCTGCTTTATATTCTGATACATCAAACTTGTGATCACTGATCCTGTCAAATGGTATCAGAGCTGGTTAATCATTGATCGATCTAATAATTGATCATTGAAACTGCTATTCAAGATCCAAGTTTGATTGAATTAGCTTTTGTTTTTGCAAGAAACGGTTATAGAGATTGAATTTTCTGTATTTCTGCTCATTCATCCTGAGATCTTTTTCTTGGTTCTCATTGAGTTTGTTGTGGTTTGTCTAAAACTTTTAAAACTTGAACTAAACTGTTTTTGAACTGAAAATGACCACTCCCTCCAATGATCCTCACAATACTGGTTCCTCAACCAAGCCTCCTATGCTGGTTAGGAATGAGTATAACATATGGCAAAGACGTATGCTCCATCACCTGTCTGTTAACAGCGCAGGGTGTTGGACATCAGTGGTACATGGTCCACACAAGCCTATGGTGAATAACCCGGAAACCAATCAAATGGTTCCGAAGAGGAGGGAGCAATACTCAGATGAGGATAAAAGTTGCTTGAGAATGATGCAAAAGCCCATGGAATTCTGGCCATGGCTTTGCCCAATGAAATCTATTCTGGGCTAATGCATCATGAAACTGCCCATGACCTCTGGATTGCTTTGAAAGAACAATTTGGAGGAACAGATGAGGTCTTGGCAAATAATAGAGAAATTCTTGCCCAACAATATGAGACATTCTCTCATAGAAAGGGTGAGACACTGACTCAACAATATGAGCGGTTTTCTTGTTTGATCTCTGAACTAAAAATGGTCAAACTTGAATACACCATATTCAGATGAATAACAGATTTCTCAGATCACTGCCTGAGAGATGGGACACATATACTATTGTCCTACGCTCCAGTGCAAGTTTGGACAAACTATCTCTCACCCAACTCCATGGGAAATTGCTCACTTTTGAGAGAGAGATAGAACAGAAGAGAAAGCTGTCTTCATCTGGAAAGCTCACTGAAGACTTTATACAAGGCAACACTGCCTTGGTGGGTCATGAGTCAGAATATGCTTCATCTGAATGCCAGTATGATGAGCATATTAATTTCTCTTCAAGCACTTCTATTTCTGCATTTGTAAGTGTTGATGGTCAGTTCACTGGGTGTAATAATGACAATCTATGTTTCATTATGGATGATCTCAAGGGGATTGCTGATGATGACTTAGAAGAGATGGATATTTTGAGCCAAATGGCCTTGATAAATATCAGATCTCAGAAGTTCTACAAAAGAACTGGAAGAAAATTCCCAGGACTCTCTGGCAAAACCAAAGTTGGTTTTGACAAGAGCAAGTTGAGGTGTCACAAATGCCAACGGCTTGGACACTTTGCAAGAGAGTGTAGATCAACTGGATCTAACTCTACTGCACCCTTTGTGACTTTTCCTGGCAATAGTCACACAACACAGAGGGCAACATCCTGTCACATCTAGTCATCATCCTCAACAACAATCTCCGGCATATTTTGTTCCTCAGGGTCAAATGCCATATCAGTACCCTGGTTATTACATGCCACAGTCAATCAAGTTCAAGTTCCTATGACACCACAACCTCATGCATTACCAGAACCTCAGCCTTCCCTATCTCATCAACAACCTTCATCTCAACAACACAGCTTCTTCACCCCAGGAGTTGTTGACTGGAGCAGTTTACCAGATGACTTGTCTGGTCATGATCAACTGTTCTCAGGTGCTGGTCAACATGGTGGTGACAGTCCCTTGGGAATCTAGCTCTTATGGCTTTGGAGTCTGCTGATACTTCATCTTCCAATGCCTCTACACCTCAGGTATCACAGGTATCCTCTGAGGCAAAAGCCAAATTATGTTCTGAACAATGCATAGCAGCATTTGCTTCCATTAGAGAAGCAAATGTAGCTTTAATTAATAAGAACATTGAGCTAGAACAAATAATTTCCAAAAACAAAGCTGAGTTTGAGTTTGTGCTCAAAGATAAAAATGATGAGGTTTATAAACTGAATTGCAAATAATTGATGATAAGGCTAGAGAAGATGTACTTCTAGAGAAGTACAAAGATCTCAAAGAAACCCTTGCAGTTACCCAGGTCGAGTGTGATAGATGGGTACAATCATGCAAAGGTTTTGAAATGCTTCTTAGTAAGCAATCTGCTTCAAATGTGAAGTTTGGCATTGGCTACAATCACACTGCTCCACCTACAGATTTTACCCCAAGAGCAGAGGTAGAATCTGATGGTGAGAGTGATAACCAATCCATCAATCATGTGATCTACCTTCTGACAGCACAATCAGAAGTAGCAGTCAGCATCAAGTCCTCCTTGAACCTATCAGCTGATGTTGATGGTCCAAATGCTGACATTCACATGATCAATAAGTTGATCAACTCAGGAGTTAATCCTGAAGGTCCTGAAAGGACTGGAGAGCAGGATTTAACCCTGAAGTTCAAACTTCAACTGCTGTCATACTGAAGAGAAGAAAACTGGCAGTAGAAGAGTTTGAAGACTACTAAAGAGGCTGTCAAGAAAGCAACCAATGCTTCCAAAGCATTGAAGAACAAGTCTTTTGTTGCTTCACCATCTTTAGTTGATGATCAACCTAAGATGAAGAAGAAACCATGTGAAGTATGTGGTTTGTTCAATCATCTTACAGATGATTGTTGGTACAAAGAGGTTCCAAACTCAAACAAAAGAAGAAATTAATGAGAAAATGGTAAAAATGAAAACTGAGTTTGAGACCACATTTGTATCAGCAACATCAAATCCTGTAACCCTTAAGTCCTTAAAGCAATCCAAAAAGGAAGGAGTTAAACAGGTGACAGCTGAGGGTGCTCAAAAGAAGAAGGTGCAACATAGGACCTTATCTAACTCCACTAGCAATGTGTCTGATGAGCTGAAAGCTTTATCACAAAATCAGACACAGCTGGTGATGATGGTACAACATCTGTTGGGTAGAGTTAACCAACTAGATTCTCCTATGTTGAAACCACAGAAAAGGAGGTCTAAGCCAAAGGACTCCTCTTCTACACCATCTTCTTCTTCTCAGGCTGTTTTTACAAATAAACATGTTAGTTTACCATCTATTGATGAGACCAGGCCCAAAACCAAAAGGTTTGGGTCTCTAAAACTAACTGATTGTTTATTATTGCAGGGTTCTTCAACATGCCAAAGTAGCATCTGGTATGTAGATAGTGGGGGATCTATGCACATGACTGGGAACATCTCTCTTCTTCATGACTACTCTCAAGGAAAGAAGGGAATTGTCTCTTTTGGCAATGATGCTAGGGGTTACATCATCGGTAAGGGCTTTGTCTCCAATGGAGAAATCAAATTTGATGATGTTAATCATGTGGAAAATCTCAAGTACAACCTCTTGAGTGTCAGTCAAATGTGTGATAAAGGCCATGTTGCCCTTTTCACAAGTCAAAACTGTAGGATTCTGTCATCCAAAGTTTTGCACTTGATTGACAAGGTGTTGGATGATCACACTCTCCTGAAAGCCAACAGGACAGGAAGAGTGTATGCCTTAGATCTCTCTAAGAAGATAGATCTCAAAGGCAATCCTTGCCTATTTTCCAAAGCCTCTTTTCAAGAATCTAAACTGTGGCACAGGAGGCTTGGTCATCAATCTCAAAAACATGAATCAGCTTAGCCACAATAGTTTAGTCAGAGGCTTACCAATAAAGGAGTTCCACTGTGATGAAACATGCACTGCTTGTTTAAAAGGAAAACACACAAGGTCTCATTTCCTCCTATTGAAGTGTCCAAGTCCACTGCCTGCTTGCAATTACTGCATATGGATCTATTTGGTCCTGTGAGAGTAATGAGCATGGCAAGAAAAAATACTGTCTGGTAATTGTGGATGATTACTCCAGATTTGTATGGACTTTCTTTCTACATTCAAAGGATGAGGCTGCTCAGAAGATTATCCACTTTGTGCTGTACATTGAGAAGCAGTATTCCCTTCCAGTCAAGTGTATTAGGAGTGATAATGGAACTGAGTTCAGAAATCATACACTTGATGACTTCTATCTTTCAAAGGGAATCAAAAGGCAGTTCAGCATTCCAAGGACTCCAGAACAAAATGGAGTAGTGGAGAGAAAGAACAGGACCCTCATTGAAGCTGCAAGGTCCATGCTGGCTGACTCAGGTTTGCCATTGACCTTTTGGGCCGAAGCTGTCAACACAGCTTGTTATGTGCAAAATAGAGTTTTAGTAATCAGAGGTTGATGAAGACTCCATATGAAGTTCTCCATCATTTGGCTCCTCTGATTTCATTTTTCAAAGCATTTGGGTGTCCCTGTTTTATTCTCAACACAAAGGATCAACTCCACAAATTTGATCCTAAGGTGGATGCAGGATACTTTGTTGGTTATTCATCTACTTGCAAGGCATACAGAGTCTTCAACTGCAGAACAAAGATGGTTGAAGAAACTCTACATGTTAAGTTTAATGAATCTCCAAAGGACAAGATTCCACAAAGTCCTGTGGAGTTATTTGATTTGGACATACTGCAATATGTTCCTTATCAACTCCTGCTGTGCTCCTGTCAACAGTTCACCACCTGGTGGTACTGCTGATGATGATGATGATTGCAGTACTCACCTCTTCAGGTTTAGTGATCAGCTGCCTGACTCAACTAGACCTGATGTTCCTGTAGCGCCAGTAGCACCATCCACAACAAATGCTGATGAGATTTCTTCGAATTCAACTTCCTTTGAATTACCATCCACTGATTGGTTTCAAGGAAATGATTCACCATCACCATCTGTTGCTGCTGCTGAACCGGCTACAACACTTGCACAGATCTCATTGTGTATCAAGATCTGAAGAATCACCCATGTCTCAACATTGGTGATATCACTGCTGGAGTATCAACAAGAAGTCAATTGTCAAATTTCTGCTTCTATGCTCTCTTCATCAGTCAGCAAGAGCCAAAGAATTATCACATTGCTTTAAAGGACAATGGATGGGTTGATGCCATGCAGCTTGAGCTTCTTCAGTTCAAGAAACAGCAAGTGTGGGAACTGGTTCCTCTACCTCCAGGTAGTGTGCAATAGGCACTAAATGGGTGTTTAGGAACAAAACTGATGAAAATGGGCTTATTGTTAAGAACAAGCCAGACTGGTTGTTCAGGGGTTTGCACAAGAAGAAGGTATTGATTATGATGAAACCTTGCCCCTGTAGCCAGACTGGAAGCAATTCGATTGTTTTTAGCTTATGCTGCTTATCAAAACTTAAAGTCTTTCAAATGGATGTCAAAAGTGCATTTTTGTATGGAAAAGTTAAAGAAGAGGTTTATGTATGTCAACCTCCAGGCTTTGAGGACAATAAACATCCTAATTGGGTGTATAAGCTTGATAAAGCTCTTTATGGGTTAAAACAAGCTCCCAGAGCCTGGTATGAGACATTATCAAACTTTCTTCTGGAAAACAATTTCACTAGAGGCTCCATAGACAAGACTTTATTTATTAAGAAAGCTGGGCAGCATAATCTACTTGTTCAAATTTATGTAGATGATATCATTTTTGCATCCTCTGATCCAAAGTTGTGTGATGCCTTTACAAAGTTGATGCAACAGAAGTTTGAAATGAGTGCCATGGGAGAATTACAGTTCTTTCTGGGGTTGCAAATCAAACAAAAGGCTGATGGAATTTTTATTCATCAATCCAAATATACAAAAGATCTTTTGCAAAAGTTTGATTTACAAAACTGTAAGCCCTGTTCTACTCCCATGAGCAGCACCACACAACTGGACTCAGATCAGAAAGGTAAAGTGGTTGATGAAACACTTTACAGATGTATGATTGGGTCCTTGATGTATTTAACAGCTTCTAGACCAGATATTATGTTTGCTACATGTGTTTGTGCTAGATTTCAGGCTGCACCTAAAGAGTCTCATCTGATTGCAGTCAAGAGGATCTTTAGATATCTGCAAGGCACTCCATCTCTAGGTTTATGGTATTCTACCGGACATTCTGGTAAATTAGTTGCTTTTTCTGACAGTGACTATGCAGGGTGTAAGTTGACCAGGAAATCAACTTCTGGTGGATGTCAATCCTAGGCAACTGCTTGATTTCTTGGCAGAGCAAGAAACAGACCTCAGTTGCTACATCCACTGCGAAGCAGAGTACATTGCTGCTGCAAGCTGTACATCTCAGGTACTCTGGCTTCAAAACAACTTTTGGATTATGGCATTACAGAGACTAAGACTCCATTGTTAATGGATAGTGCTTCAGCTCTTTGCATTGTCAAAAATCCAGTCCAGCACTCTAGGACCAAACATATAGAGATCAGACATCATTTTATAAGGGATTGTTTTGAAAAAGGTCTGATTGATCCTAAGTTTGTGCCTAGTGCTGATGAGCTTGCAGACATTTTTACTAAGCCTTTGGATAGTTCAACTTTCCAAAACCTGGTGTTAAGGCTTGGTATGCTGCAGCTAGAATAGGTGACAACTACTGATGATCTCAGTAATTCATACTGATGATCATGAGTACCTGTCACATATAAGTACTGATGAGCTCTTTTACCTCAGTAGTTTTTATAACTACTGAAGGCTAAATGTCTCACAAGTACTGAAGTACTTCATCTGTTCGAAACTACTGATGTAGTTACAACTACTGATGCAGTCATAACTACTGCAATCAGTAAAACAGATAAGTACTGATGTCCTATGAAACAACTGAAATCAGCCATAAAGACTGATGAATGTGTTGAGGACAGTTTGAAACAGCTGAAAAGCTAAGAATTGACGAAAACAGCTGAAGAGAACTTTCTCTTCAGTCGTTTGTACAACTGCTGTTTCATTTTAAACAACTGAAGCAAAACCACGTCTTCAGTAGTTTTATAACTACTGATGACTAATACCAAGTCTTCAGTTGTTTACAACAGCTGATGACAAAACCACTGTCTTCAGTAGTTTCATAACTACTGATGACAAACACCATGTCCTCAGTTGTTTCAATCATCTGAAGTCAAAACCACGGTCTTCAGTAGTTTTCTAAACTACTGATGCCTACACACCACGACTTCAGCTGTTTCAACGTCTGAAAGGATAATACCATGTCAACGGTCGTTTAAAACTACTGATGACTAACACCACATCCTTCAGTCGTTCCTCACCCGTACCCTATAAATACCCTTAACCTGAGCTCTCCATGCTTCATCTTCTTCAACCTAACGTTCCTCTCCAAACTTCCTTCTCCATGGCGTCTATGCAAATTAACCGCGACACAACTGTGTTGCCTACCTCACAAAATCGCCGATCTGGACTAAGTTCGATACTGCTATCGATCTTATGGTTCAGTCCCAATACAACAAGGCATTCCTTCTGAACCCCGTCTTACATGCCGAATCCTTGAACCAATTTTGGATGAACGTTACTGTTACAACTGAGGAGAGCAACACACGATCCCTCCGGTCAGTCGTCAACAACAAAGAATAGTCATTACTCCTGCAACAATCCGTAAAATTCTTCAACTGAGTGATGCTACCTCTCCTGCTGGATATCCGAAGGGCACCATAGATCTATCATTTGCTCAGCATGGATATCAAGGTGATCTCAGTGCCACCACCATCATGAAGAAACACTTTAATGACGCTGAGCGCCTGATTTTTCACATGGTCAATGTATGTTTGGCCCCTAAGACGTCGTCTTGGGATCAAATGTCCACCAAATGGCAGCAGGTAATGTATTCTATCCTTGAGCAACAACCACTAAACTTTCGAATTAATATTTTCAGAGCTCAAGATATGGCTCAAAAACTAACTGCCAACCGTTGGATACTATATCCACGGTTCATAATGGCCATTATTATAGACCAGCTTAATGCTGAGGGACTTGTTGGCTTGGGAGTCCCTGCTACGGCTGTTTCTGCCATAAGTATACTCCCGCACAACTCTGACCGGACACTCAAACTGGCTGCCAAGCTGCGAAAACCCACGCAGCTGGAACCCACAGCCACCACCTCCAAATCCAATGTCCCCACAAACCCACCAAAAAGAACCCAAAATGGCTACTCAGGGAATTGAGTCCCCTGAGGATGCTCCTGCACCACAAACGCAGGATATATCCACTAGTCCAACCCCCCTGTGGATACAATGACTCTTCCAGCCACAGCCGCTCAGGCTTCCTCTCAACAGAGCCTGCAGCAACCCCAGGGCACCTACTTATCTGGGATCTTACTCACTTGAGGAGATTGCCATTGAAGAGCACCATCACCCCAGGTGCACACTGCTTCTAACCCCTTACCCCAAACAACCGCCCCTCACAGCCCACCCAACTTTAATAGTTGCACAAGTGCTGACTCAATTGCACTCCTCACCCCCTCCCCAGAAACCACTTACTACTGGGAATTCCTCTACAATTGAGGGGGAGGAAACAGTGCACCTGAGAACCCACAGCACAGGGGTTTCCCAATTCTATCTCCTGGTGTAGACAAGGAGCTTAGAATATCTAGTGAGGCTGCCACCTCCTCTGACTCAGCACATGACCAGAGTGAGGCTGGTAACATTGCTAAGACCTCCCTAGAGGCAACAGCTGATGATGGACATTGTCCTGAGGCTGGAAGTCCCCAGTACCAAGCACAAGGGGCACATGCACCAACTGGTCTACACCCAGTGCATGTAATCCTGCTCTAAGCAGGAGGTCAGGTGATTCAGTATCAACTGATGATGACCTGAGCTTCTTCTATGATGTAGTTGCTCAAAATACCATTCTAGAGGATGAGGTTAGCAGACTCAAAGTTGCTGGCCAGATGTCTCAGGATGCAAGTCCATCTGCCACCATCAACACCCACAGATGGCACCTTCCTTTGAAGGTTTCCCAAACACAGAGCCACCCCAAAATCAACCACCTGCCTCTGCTTCAGCCCTACTTCTCAGGAACAGAACCCTCCTGAGCAAATAGGTGCTGCACTCCAAAATTCCCTTCCTCTCATCACCCCAATAATCACTGATAGTGATCAAAGCCCTTGATGAGAGGCTTTCCTCAAATTACATTACGCCCTTGGTTGATGCTGCTGTCCAAAACTCTCTTTCTGCGGTACCACAACCTTCCTCCAATGCAACCAAAAGGGGGAGAGTACTGCAGTGAAAGAAGGAAGAGGAAAAGATCCGAGGAAAAGGATGTGATGCAAGCCCAAGAGGAGGAAAAAGAAAAGCAACCTCTGCTCACTTACAAGCGAAAGAGAAGTGCTGATGATCACACTGCTGAAGACAAATCCTTGGAGGAGCTGGTCAAAGAAGCTGACACCACACACAGCCGCTCCATGGATAAAATAATTGAACAACTCTTCAGGCAGGGGTTTGACACAGCCACACTGGATAGTGAGATCAGAAGGTTAGAAGTACAAGAGATACAACCCGATGGGCAGGGTATGATGCTCTTGAGAAAGAGAGGTTGGAAATAATGATCCGCTTTATTGCAAAATACTTGGGAAGATCATTAATGGAGATCCGCACATGGACCAGGGACAGCATTCTGGCTATAGCCACCAGAATCTGTCTGTCTGAGCAATTCAACAAAGGGATTATTGTGGAAGCCCTTGATGAGGCTGGAGCTGGTAAAAGGTTAGAGATGGCTAAACTCACAAAGGCGAAGCTAACTACAAGGATGCTAGATCAACCTTCCCTTCCACCCACTCAAACAGATCCTATATCCCTCAAATCTCCCAACCAACCTCTAAGCCAAAATCCAAACATCCTCATTCTTCAAAACCAATTCCTTCACCAACCCAACCATCATCCAGTGATGTACCCCGAAGGAGGAGAAGGGTGCTGAGGATGGAAGAAGAAGAAGAAGAAGAGGATGAAGATGATAGTCTGCCACTCTCTGCTGTTCTGAAGCTACCAAAACCCCGAAGTCAATCCATGATCACACCTGACTCTCAAAGGGAAATGGTCAGAGTCAAGATAGAAGAAGAAGAACAGCAGAAACAGCACGATGAGCAACTGTTGAAGATGGTTGACAAGGAATTTCCTCAGTCATCATCTATTCAAGCCATGAAAGGGCATGCTCAAAGGCTGTACACTCTCAGGCACCATTTGTATCAGAAGGAGAGAGTGAGAGTATGGCCAGACCCCAGGGTGAGTTCTAGAATCCATAAAAGAACTATCCCACACAGATACAACGGCCAGGTACGAAAAACAATAGAATCTACCATCATGTGGCCGTTGTAGTCTCACCTTGGGAAATCATTGATGAATTCAAGAAAGCTCACCAAGCAAAGAAGACACCTCAAGCCTTACTAGAAAACAAGATGATTAAGAAGGGTTGTTATATAAAAAGCTTGAAGACATCCAAAAGAATGAGCTCCAGTTACTCCTTGAAGGCAACCATCCTGATGAATTTGTATATAGGGAGGTAACTACGGTGGAGCTGAAAAATGGCAGGACCATGAAGTACTTATCAGAGTACTATGGTCCAGAGTTCTTCTTCGAAGGAGGAGCTGAAGAACTCTCTCAAGAGGAACAATTGTTCTCCTTGAGGCCTATGTTCGTGAGTCATACAGACTCATTATGGGGAAGTAAATCTCATGAATGGGATAACAACTCTGTGTCCAGTTCCCCAAAACAGAGTTCCCATTCATACTCTGCCAAACAAATTTGAGATTTCTTCCCAGGCCGGAGCTTACATGGGTCAACTTCTCCACTGATCAAAAGGAAAAAGACCAACATTTTGCCATCAATAAGTGGGAGTATAAATAAGTTAGAGGTTTTGGCTGCATTGGTTCAGGGGGAGTTTGTTGGACCAAAAGAACCAATGAGCCAAGATCAGAAAACCTCTAAGTCCCACACGGTATCACAACAACTGCTGAAAGCCTCATCAGTAGTTTGACAAGTGCTGAAGACTTCAACAGCTGAAGATCAAGTGCTGAAGACCTTAACAGCTGAAGAACCAAAGTGCTGAAGTACAACAGCTGAAGAACACAAGTGCTGAAGCTGAAAGACCAAAGTACTGAAGTACAACAGCTGAAGAGTTCACAAGTGCTGAAGATCAACAACTGATGTACAAAGTCTGAAGACAAAGACTGAAGACATCAGCTGATGATATCTACTGAAGTCATCAGTGATGAAACACCTGAAGGTCAAAGTCTGAAGATCAAGTACTGAAGCCTCAGTAGTTTGTCACAACTGCTGAAGAGTACTTCTTCAGTAGTTGTGATATCAGTAGTTTTATTTTCTATGTTTCAGTAGTTTTGTAAAACGACTGAAGAGTTTGTTCTTCAGTCGTTGTAGTTTCAGTAGTTTTATATTTTGTACTTAACTTGCTGATATGTTCTCAGTAGTTGTGAACATTTCAGTAGTTTGTTAAGAATCAGTTATTTCTGTATTGGATCTGCCAGTTGTTACTTTCCGTGACAACAGCAGTGACTGTTGCACTCTATATAAGGAGTGACAACCTATTGTAATCAGCGAGTGAAATGAGTATTGAATGGAAGGATGATTGATTCGATTAGAAAATATCTACATCTATAAACATTCCTAGAAATCAGAAATACATATTCTCTCCCTATAACCGTATGCGGTCTTAATGCTTACAAATATCGATTGCTTGCTACAATTTGTCTAATTCTGTTCGTATTCCGCTGCTTTATATTCTGATACATCAAATTGTGATCACTGATCCTGTCAGATTTTGTAGTACCCTAGATTTCTGCAGCTCATCTTCAACGAGAAGCTGCCATTACTTCCCAAGGAGAGCCATGACGCGGTTGCCTTAGAGATTATGGATGACATGACTTTGGGTCGCATGAGAGTGTATCGGGGCAAGTAGGTAAAGCCCCAGGTGAAGAGGTTGATCGGCCATCTGGCCAATGAGAGATATGTGGCGCCAGGTAGACGCAAGTGGCGTCATGATGACAGCGATTCAGACGATGAGAGGCTATTGCTCCCAGAGCATGATTCAGACGATGATGGCAGTGGGGATGCTGGGGATGATATGCCTATTCCACCGCGGGGCACAGCTTCAGATGTTATGCCTCCGGTATCTGCCCCAACAGGCGACATAGCTGAGTCAGCGGGTTTCCACCAGGACTTCATACCGGGTGAGGAGGAAGAAGAGTCGGATGAGGAGCCCTTGACGAGGACTATGGGAAGCAAGGTTGTTCCCACAGAGTACGGACTCTAGGCGGTTGGTGAACGCCCCAGGGATTCGGGAGAGACGACTGCAGATCCTAGCTATGCCCCTGAGTCAGCTAGCCGGTTCTAGGGGGAGCATCCACCTCGACTGGATCGAGGAAGAAAGGATGGCTTAGCCCCACGGCCAGAAGAAGAAGAAGAGAAGACCCACCTTCGTCACCACCACAGCTACCACTACCACCACCACACCTCCCACCACTGTACATATGCTACCACCACCACACCTCCCACCATTGTACATATGCTAACCACCACCACACCTCCCACCACTGTACATATGCCAACCGCCACCATATCTTTCATTTCTACATCACCTCCACTATCTCATAGACCCAACCCCATCTTCACCACAGCCACCACCACCACCACTAGCCACCACGCAGGACCCTCATCCCATCCCGCACATATATATGGATCTCCTCTACCTCCAATTGGGGTAGAGGAACAGCTTTCTGTGCTGAACCGGGTGGTGATGCGTTTATTAGCTGCTGATGAGGAGAAGACGGTGCAGATCCGTCATCTGACAGATCTTACTACAGAGCAGTCTCAGCAGATCTCGAAGCAGGCTCGGTTAATAGATGACCAGGCCCAATAAATGGCTGCTCAGAGCCATGAGATCGCCCAACTCCAAGAGCATAGTGTCACATCTACTAAGAGGATTGAGGAGTTGGAGGAGGCTAAGAAGACCATCATGCTAAAGCTTAAGGGATCTAAAGACGAGCCACTAAAGATTAAAGAGGGAGACGCAGATGATGAGGATGATGATGAGGATGATGATAATGAGACTGAGGATGATGAGGGGATTGAGGACGAGAGGACAGAGGAGAGGAATGAGGATGATGATGAAGAAGGAGGGGATGCAGCTGCATCTGCCTCTACTCAAGGTCAGGATAGGAGATCCAAGAAGAAACAAGACCAACAAGCCTACTCTGCTCCACCAAGCGATGATCCAGTGATCCAAGAGAAAAGTAATGATTAGATATCTATATATTTTATTACTTTTGTATTTGAATCATGTATTTAAACTTATGTATTCGATGTTTATATTAAAAATTAATGCATTTCTGGTTTGATTATTAACTACTGGTTGATGTTTTACATGTTTAACTCAAACAGATCCAAACTATCAGAGGGATGAGTTTGATGTTACTCCCCTTCAGCAGATCAAGACTCAGCTAACTATGATACTTGCTCTGCAAGAGATCGTCAAAAGGTCAGTGAGTTATACCCCTAAAGAAGGGTAAATAATTCATGATCTATCAAATGAGCAACTAGCTGAGATCTTCAAGTTAAATCCCGATGAGATTGTGAAGGATGCTCCAACGTGCGACTCAACAAGTGAGGAAGAGCTCAATGATGTTGATGAAATAGAGATAGAAGATGTCACTGCAGAGCACTACCCTCAGTATGCTGACAATGAGGGAAATATGGTCCCCAATCTAGGTGAATCCCTTGTTGGTGATACATTTGAGGTGTTAGACAAAATGGAGCAGGAGTCAGAGAAGACAGAGGGAACGGCCCAAGCCTCAAATGATGATGTTGATATCCAAAAGGCTGAGTGGGCTGCCTGTTTTGAAGAAGTTAGAGCCCAACGCGCTGCACCTAAACAGGACGCCTACACCAAACTCTACAGAGTCAAGAAACATCATAAGGTGTCGGGCAGGATTATAGCATGGGCATATTTTGAGGACCTTAACGTCTATGCAGTTAAGAAGGAGAAGGGCATAGAGTACTTTAGATTTCCACATGATCTAAAGACTCTACCAGGTTTTGAGCTCAACCAGCTGGCCAAACTAAAGCTGTTGTATGCTGACCCGAGAAAGATGTCAGACTGGTTTGAGGCTGCCCTAAGGAAGGAGTACCACACCAGGTGGGTAACTTCAGACCCCACAGCCTACAAGGTACATCAGAAGGTCTAAAGTTGATGCCATTACTGGAAAGCCAAAGATAGTGTTGAAGTGGAGTCCTCCGCGCACGATGTCAAGAATCCCACTCAAGGAAATGCCACAGGACTTCACTCCACACTTTAAGTGGTGGTACTACGATTGGAGGACAGGAGAAGCTGTCATAGTCCTAAACAAAGAGGGCCAAATGGATACTATCAGGGTATTTGCCCCAATGTGGCTTACCAACATGTCAACTAATGATGTCTACACTCTATACAAGTGGCCACTATTCTGTGATACGCAGGATATAGTACAAGCCCTCCAGTTCTAGAATGTCATAAGACTCTATTTTGCATTTGAGATTCATGCAGGAGTCACAAAAGAGGATAAGTACAAGAAGTATGAGGAGGTAATGAAAAAAACAAGACATTAGAGAGATCTAGGTCCAAGGGGGAGTTTGTTGATACATGTTTGTCCCTAGATCATGATACCAATGTAATAGATCTTGTTTGTCTGATTCTGATATAATGTTTGGAATGATTAATGAAATGATATTGGTTGTTTGTTATTTAATGTTTAATATTTCATTAATGAGTCGATGTTGAATTGGTTAATTAGGTTTGTGGTTGTTTGAATTGTTACACATAATGTTATATTAATTAATACATTCAAACTTAAGAAAATGAAGGTCTCATGCTAATGGCCCATGCGAATGGACCATACGTATGAATAACTTCATACGAATGACTCAGTCGCACGACTGAACCAGGAGACTGGATCAGTCGTATGATAGTAACATAAGATTGGCTCAGTCGCACGACTGAACACTCAGTCATGCGGATGAATCAACCGCATGGTTAAATCGCACGATTGAACCATACTAATGGTTTAGTCGCACGAATGAACGGTACTAACCTATAAATACAACCTAATTCATTTTAAAAATAGAGCATTGATTCTATTTCGACTCCAGACGTACCCTAGCCGTCCAGAAGCCTCCAAGTTGATACTCCAAGTTCATAGAATGTTGTAGATCGATTCCTAATCGATTCTTAATGTTTGATTCAATACATTATTGATTCTACATGCGTTCTCACTGATTGGATCGCCAATCAAATAGGATTCCGCACTATGTGATTGGTTTACAAGTTAATCATTCAGTATTTCGTTCAAATACCAGGTCCTAACAACCAGTTTGTTGGGCAGAAATTGGTTATAGTCAGCTAACAGGTCCCGAATTAATTCATGACACAACTCAGAAGATTGTGCAGATACGGAACCGTATGGCTGCAGCGCGAGACAGACAAAAGAGTTATGCTGACAAGAGGCGGAAACCTCTAGAGTTTCAGGTTGGTGACAAGGTTTTGTTGAAAGTCTCACCATGGAAAGGCATAGTTCGGTTTGGTAAGCGAGGGTCTGAGGTACGTTGGACCATTTGAAATAGTGGAAAGAATAGGTCCGGTGGCCTATCGACTAGCCCTACCTGATTCGCAAAGTGGAATCCATGAGTATTTCACGTGTCAAACCTGAAGAAGTGCATAACTGATGAAACAATGGTTGTACCACTAGAAGAAGTTCAAGTGGATGAACAATTGCGTTTTATCGAAGAACCAGTCGAGGTGATGGACCGTGAGATGAAAACACTTAAGCAAAGCAAGATACCCATTGTCAAAATCCATTGGAATTCGCGACGTGGACCGGAATTCACATGGGAATGAAAAGATCAAATGAAGCTTAAGTACCCTCAACTATTCGAAAAGGTGATGCCAGCAGACGAAGGTATTGATTTAAATTTCGGGACGAAATTTCTTTCAACATGGGGATAATGTGACAACTCATCCAAAACTCACTCGATTTTGATTTCTGTGTGCCAATGCAGTAGACCAGTGATGGAACACTCTCACCATGTAACGCAATTTTCGAGACGAAATTCTTTCAACATGGGGATAATGTGACATCCGGTAAATTCCGTTATCAAACATCGTTAGTTCCGTTAAGTCTTGCATACACGTGTCGTAAACACACACTAGTTGTCATTTAACGTTGGTGACCTAATAATAATTAATAATGTTATATTATTAATAATCTAATTGATTATGTGATTATTGTGTTATGCTTATGTATTTACACAATTTAAATGTTAACGGTGAATTTTATAACGCGTAACGGAAACGTGCCTATTTATTCGTATGTCTTGTGTTTTTATAAAGATAAAATATATAATGATTTTTATTTTTTATATCCCTATATTAAAAGTTAAAAACACTTTACAAAGAGTTTAAAGCCTAGTTTATAAAATACAAATTACAAGGGCTTAAAGGATAAATATGGAAATTAAAATTTAACAAAACACCCCAAACCCTAATCCCCACCCCCAATCGGCCGCAACCACCCTTCCCAATCTCTTCCCACTTCGAAATCACCCTAGAACAAGCAAGAATCTGTGATTTTGGTTCGGTAACAAGCAATACAACAAGTTAGCAACATCAAATCGTGTTCCTTTAAAAGAATTAAGGTTAGTTTTGATGGTTTTGTGGGAGTTTTCATGTTGGCTGAAACCCTAGTTGTGAAATTGATGTTCTTGTTATTGAGTTTTGATCAATTGATGATGTTAACATGTTAGTTAGATGATATACATGTTAGTTAACATCGATTATGCAAGAAATTTGGGATTTTGATGCATTATTCGTAGGTTACTAAGAATAGTAACTTTATTTTGCATGTAATGTTGAATTATTGATGAATTGATGTTATGGATGTGTTTATGGTGATGATTAGATGTTAGATTGTTGTTGTGATCATTGGGAATTCAAGAACACATGTTATAGTTCATACATTACTAAGGATAGTAACTTTTTAGGATATGAATTGATTGAGTTATGATGTTTGGATGTTGTTGATCATGCTTAGATATTGATATGAACTTGAATTGGTATATATAATGAATTCATGAATGCATTGGATGTTTGATAGAATTGGGATGTGCTTTCCCAAACGGATTGCACAAAGTTTGATGGATGATAGTTTGAACATGTTTGGGATGTTAGGAGCATGTTAGTAGTTCATGGATGAATTCTAATGTGATAGAACAGGTTAAATTAGTTGTATAGGATGCTTGGATAATCATGGGTGATGTTTGGACTTTGATGATCATGTATGATGTTGATGTGATTAGTAGTTAGGACATCATGTTTAGGACTGGAAATTGATTGTTGTGATGTTTGTTGAATGCATGAACATGGTTATGAATATGATTATGATCATCATACACGCGTACGAATCTGAGGCCCCTACTTGGTAGGATTGGCTGGGTTAGGATGTGAAGTCGTGAGTGGCTTCACATGGCATGTGGTGCGTGATTTGATCTTGTGTGGTATATTGGTGTGTTATATCTAGTGGATATGTTAATGTTCTAGATTGCCGACTGGAATGATACTTGGTTGTATGATGATCTAAGTGATACACAGGATAATATAGCATACATATGATCTATTTGAATGTTAACATGTATGATATATGTGTATGATTGCTAGAATGGTTTACAACACATAAAGTCACCAAGGGGTCAAACGGGTCAACTGGGTCAAACGTGTCTGTTTCTGAAATCATGAGTCCTTGGTTGTAGTGTATTAGGGTTTCACATGTTCTGATTTACACGTACTCACGTGCTTATATGATCTAGGTAACCTTTGAAGGTTGTCTGTCCATTCTGTCTGTCAAGTAAAAATCTAAGTGTCTATCACGCGTATCAGGTGAGTTCATGCCCCACTCTTTATTTAATCTCTTTGGGGGAGATAGCATACTGGTAAATCACAAACGCTTATATATATTCAAGTGGTTATAATAATATAGTGTTGATATCATGGAAAAGTCCTCACACTTTCGAATTGTTAATATTGAATAGCGGGGAAATTGGGTAGTATGTTGGGTTTACGATCTGACGAGCCCGCCTGTGTGACTCGAGGTCAATCGGGTGCAAGTTGTCCTATGAACATTGTCACGACCTGTTAAGTCGTGACAGGAGGCAAAAACGTAAACACAGTCAGCTTCAATTGCGAAATCACTATGAATTAATATTATTGTTAATGGACTAGCTATCGTTACAATGCACTACTTTTATATCTATGTTATTAAACTGTTTATGTTTGATTATCACTCTGAACTCACAACCATTGTGTTGACATTTTAGTATGCTATTCTCAGGTCATTAGCTTGCTTGCTATTAGGAGCACTACATGGTTTCACTTGCATTCTAAGACTCGGTCTTCAAGACATTTTTATCATTTATGGTTAATGTTTACTCTTTGGGGTTGGCACATGTTTTGCCATAGTATACACTTTATTTCTTTGGGGTGTTTACAAAACGCTTCCGCATAGTTTAAAGTTTGTACTTTGGTTGATTTTATTTAAATATGGCATATAGAGTCGTTCTGAGTAACTATTGACTGTGATCCTGGTTGTTCACAAGCCTCGCGGTAAAACTCTGCACGTGGATTTGAAGGTGTGACAAGAGTGAATACAAACATTTGCTCATGGGTGTCCTCTTGTTCTTACCCCTGTGTCAACATCTCCAATGATGTTTATGGTGGGGTGAGACTTGTGGAACCTTAGCTGAGGGATCATAGCAAGTTGCTAAGAGAGATCTAAATTAGAAAAATTTAGATCCGGCATAGATGTTTCTCCCACCATATTAGCACACTTATCAAGAGAGAATTGATCCAAAGAGTGTGTGACATCATTGATGTTGTCATCTATGGAATGGTTATCAACATCAAGAAATTCCTGATCACTATCACCACCTCCATCAATTTCTTTTTCTACATTTGAAGTATCTTTATCTGGTTATAGAGCCTCAAAGCTGGAATTTGAAGGCATCCCAAATGTATCAACTGAGTTTGTCATTGTGGTGCTGATAGAAACTTCATTTGCAGAAGTAGTTACAACTAGAGCTGAAGATGTGTTACTTGAAGGTCTTCTTAGCTCAAATCTTGGGTCAAGATCACCTATAGTTAAGTTTTCTATTGATCCTGAAATAGTCTCACAAGAATTGTTAAAACAGTTGGTAACTAAATCAAGATCAAGCAGCCAATTAGGACCAGAACCAGCCACACAGGGTGTGTGTTCATTAAAAGTCACATTGGTTGGCTCCTTAACAATTCTAGTTCTGAGATTGTATACTCTATAAGCCTTAGCTTAGGAAGAGTAACCAATAAAGTGTCCATCATTTCATTTCTCAGCAAATTTGGCAATTTGATCTTTGGTATTCAAGATGGTGCAAGGACATCCAAATGACCTGAGAAAACCAATGAAAGGTTTCCTCTTGTGCCAAAGTTCATAAGGAGTCTTGCCATGAGTCTTAACCAGTAAAACTCTGTTCTGCACATAGCAGGCAGTGTTGACTACCTCTACCCAGAAAGTGATGGGCAGCTTAGAGTTAGACAACATGGTTCTTGCAGCTTCAATTAGTGTCATGTTTCTCCTCTCAACAACACCATTTTGCTAAGGAGTCCTGGGAGCACTGTATTGCTTTGTAATACCCTTTTCATCACAAAATGTATCAAGGATTTGGTTTTTGAATTCAGTTCCTTGATCACATCTTATGGTTTTGACCTTGTGATCAGATTGAGTTTCAATCTTAGGATGAAATTCTTCAGAATCTCAGGAGTCTCATCCTTAGTTCTATGGAAGAAGACCCAAGTGAATCTTGTAAAGTCATTTGTGATCACTAAACAATAAGAGGTCCTTCCTAGACTTATTACACTGGTGGGGCCAAAGAGATCCATATGTAACAAGTGTAGGGGTGTAGTGATGAAGTTTCTTTCCTTAGGCTTATGAGATACCTTATGTTGTTTCCCTTTCAGGCATGGAACACAATGATCATCACTTGTAAACTCTTTCTTTGGCATTCTAGTTACCAAATCATTCTTAATCAGTTTATTCATGTTTTTAAAGTTTACATGACACATTCTTTTATGTCATAGGAAAGACTCATCACTATTTTCTTTAGATAGAAAGCATGAAACTTCTCCAGAGAGAGATGTTTCTTGCAAGTCCATCTTGTACATGTTCCCTTTCCTGGGGCTCTAAGCAGAATATGCACATGAGGAATGACCACCCCATGCTTGAGAACGATACACTTATGCTCAGTAAAGAGCATGTTATGACTCTGATCACAAAATTGGGATACACTCAAAAGATTGTACCCAAGCTCCTTGACAAAGTTTACCTTTTCAATGCTAAGCTTACCATTTGTGACCTTGCCCCTTCCAGAAATGTAACAACCTTCATCTCCTCCAAAAGCAACCGGCCCTCTATCAATCCTTTGAAGTTCTGGAGTAGTGACCTATTGACTATCATGTGTCTGGAACAACCACTGTCAATGATCCAGACATTCTTGTTTGTCTTGAGCTGTCGCTAGAAAAAGAAAATGATTGGTTATATTTGAAAACCCAAGCCTTACTTGTCTTGGGCTCACTAAGAGAAATAGAAAGCAATGCAACAGTAAAAGATCCTTTAGTAGTGCTATGAGAATCTTGAGCTGTTGTTGATGTAGAGCATCCAGTCACTTGGTCTTTCTTTGACTTCCACACAACCTTTTGAAGTTTGGACTTGACCTTCAACACTTCGAAAGATTTTGAGACTTTAAAAGTTTTGATGACTGGTCCTTTGAAAGATTCTACAAACACTGCAGCAAACTTCAGTGCTTTGGAAGCATTCCTTCCTTCCGAGACCAAATTTTCTTCCGAAGGCAATTTTCCAATTGCTTTCTTCTTAGTTTTGGAGCTTCTGAAGGAAACAGATTTTCCTTCCAAAGCTTGAATCTTCTTGGAACTATTGGAAGTCCTTGTCTTGGTCATGTGAAGAGTACCTTTAGGATTGTATGGACAATCCATAGCAAGATGAGCAGTACTTTCACACATGACACACTCCATTCTCTTCTTCCGAAGAGCCTTCTGCTGAGAAAAATACTGACTATGATCACATACCTACTCCACCTTCATCTTTTGCAGATGCTAAGACCGTCCTTCTAGGCTGAGGATTGTTCTTGGAGTTGGATGGTCCAGGCTGTGTAGCAGTGGTACACAACAGATCAGCCTTGTTCTTGGTCCTGAGATGATTTGAACATGAACCAGAACTCTTGATAGTAGAGTATAGGTTGTAAATGTTATATATTTCATGTATTGTGTGAATTTGTGTAAATGTTTATGATTATAATTGTTGACTAATAATACTTCTGATTTGTAGTTAAAATTTATTTTAAAAAATGCTACAAAGGTTAAATTTTTATAAAACATAATTAAAGGAGGGTTTATGGGTAAAATTCTAATTTAGTTAAGTTTCACAAAACCCCAACCCTAGCCCCATACCCCTTGCGGCCGAAAACAGCCCCCTCTCACCCTCATCATACGAATTTTAATCAAGAACAAGCTTTAGCATTCGGATTTGATCTAGTTTCATGTGTTACAAGGTGTTTGCAAGTTCAATTGGTGATTTCTACACACCTAAAGGTTAGTTTTGATTAGTTTTTCATGTTGGTTGTTCTTGATGAACCCTAATCCACGAAATTTTGATGAAAACATGAAATTGATGATTGTTAGATGTTAATATGATGTTAGTTAGGTTGTATGAATACTAGATTTATGTTGATTATGCAAGAAATTCATGGATTGATAATCTAGTTCATACATTGCCATAAGAGGAAACTTTTTGTTCTTGGAATTCATGATTTGATGATGCTAAGATGTTAGATGTAATGCTTAGATGTTAGTTTAATTGAATTGTGCAAAAAAATCCATGAAATTAAGATGTGATCATGACTTACTAAAAGTAGAAACATTTTTGTATGAAGTTTTGAGAATTTGGATGTTTTGAAGATGATTAACATGTTAGAATGAATGCTATGAACTTGATTAGGTATATAATTGTTGAAATTATGATTGAATTGGATGCTAGATCATTTTGGGTGTTTCTTTCCTAAAAGGGAAACTTTATTTTTGTAGAACTTTGGATGTGATGAATTAGGCATGCTTGTGATGTTAAGATCATGTTAGAATGATTGTTGTGATAGAATGTGTAATTGAGTTGTATGGATGCTTGGTTGATCATGTAAGAGGTATAGGTTTTGATGATCATACATGATGATGAATTAGTTAGTGATTAGGAGATCATGTTTGGGATTGAAATTGATGGTCACTGTGTATGATGGTTGGAATGAACTAAATGAATGAATGTGATTATGATCGTCATACACGCGTGCGAATCTGAGGCCCCTACTTAGTAGGATTGGCAGGGTTTAGGATATGAAGTTGTGAGTGGCTTCACATTGCATGTGGTGCATGATTAGTCTTCGCGTATCAATATTTGTTGTGATGTATTTATATATATAATATATATATATATATATATATATATATATATATATATATAATATATATATTAAGCATGGTGATTGTTTGAGATTTGCATAAGTGTATGATGATCTAATGTGGCATGTTGACTTAGGTAGAACCTAGGTGATAATGTGATACGCATGGATAAATTGCATGATACTCTTGTATGTTAAGTTATCATATATGATTAAACAATATTCCAACTAATATGTCACCAACAGGTCAAACGGGTCAACTAGGTTAACCTTGAGCTATTAAGTCTCTCTGTGTACACGTACTTATGTACTTGTGTGTTTTAGGTAACCTTTGAAGGGTTGTATTTGCACCTATCACAAGTCTCTTTATTCATTATCATTATACACAAGGTGAGTTCATGCCCCTCTATTTTATAAACTCTCTTCTGGGGGAGGTAGCATACTTGTACTCAAAATGCTATTTATTATTATAAGTTGTGTATGTTTTAACATAGTGCTTAATACCATGAAAGTCCTCGTACTTTTGGATCGTTAATAATGGTAACTAGCAAGAAATCTTTGGTAGTACTACTGGGTCTGACGAGCCCCACCTATGCGACTCAAGGTCAAATGGGTGCAATTTTTTCCTATACACAAACATTGTCACGACCTAGTAAGTCGTGACGGGAGGCAACAAACGAAATATAGTCAGCTGCGATTGCGATATCACTATGGTTATTACCTATGAATACAGACTAGCTATCTATTTCAATACACTTCTTATGTTATACAATTGTTAATATTTATGATAAATGCAACTCTTGACTCACCAATCATTGTGTTGACATTTTTAGTATGCTATTCTCAGGTCGTTAGCTCTACTTGCCAATAGGAGCACTACACGGGTCCAGCACGCATTCTAAGACTCTATTTTAAAGACATCTTTGTTGGTTTTTATTTATGAGTGTTTAATCATTTGGGTTGGCACGTGTTTTGCCATGTTATGCATTTTATTACTTTGGGTTGGTCTTATTTACAAAATGTTTCCGCATAGTTTTAAAGTTTGAACTTTGGTTGGTTTTATTTTAGATGTGGCATATAGAGTCGTTCTAAGTAACTATTGACTGTGATCCTAGTTTGTTCACATGCCTTGCGGTAAAACTCCGCACGTGGATTTTGAGGGTATGACAGATTGGTATCAGAGCCATTAGTTATAGGGAACTAGGTTGCATACACACGAGTCTATAACCGCACACAGTTAGTTACTCCTAAATTATCCTTTTTCTATATACACATTGGCATATACATCACATGTATTGCAGCATGGTATCATCATCCTGGGTTTTGGGAAAAAGGAGTGCTCGTTCTGAATCCACTCCACATGTACCTCATCGAGTGTATGACTGACCGCGACATCCTTACCCCCGTGGCGAGATAGACTGGGATCAACCGTTTGTGCCACCTGAGCGCGACCCTCCACGAGATTGGAGTTATTACCCGACTTGTATAGATCACATGATTGGTAGAGAGTGTGTTCCGAAGCCAGCCACAGCTAGTCCTAGGACTAGGTCAGCAACTGCTTCTACAGCATCCACCCTCCATCTCTAGATGTACCCTTTGAGCAGCTTATGGCAGCATTGACCGCGACACTGGAGACTGACCGTCGATGAGTTGGAGTGCTTATTGATGAGAACTCCATACTAAAGGATGATATACGTCGACTGTGGCTAAAAATGGCCCTAATCAAGGAGTGGTTGTCGATGTCCATCAAAGGGAATTTCAAGATGGTCGGTAGAGTGATGGATCTTACAGAGCGTATGGGTGCAGGATCTCCACAATGTGGGCGTTGAGAGCAGACTAATTGGATTGGAAACACAGCTCGCAGCACTACAAATTAAGGACAACCCTACACCTGCCGAAGACTCCGATGAAGACCCTGAGGAAGTACCAGAAAAAGCCCCGGATAGTGGAGACAGTGATGGATCAACTTTGTTTGATTGATTCTTCTTATTCTTATGAATTTGACTGATAGCGTTTTTCTTAAACCTATGTGGGAAGGGTTGTTTCCCACACAACTAAAAACTTGAATTTTGACATTGATTGGATATTTTGTGAGCTACTTACAAATTATTTATGATACGTTATCATTTTGGTTATAAATGTTATGGTTGTGACCGTACATTATTTCTTATTATTTACCATACTATAATGGGATTAATATGTTAGATGTTATTCATTATGGTATTGTGAATGTAAAGTGAAATAAGGATGGCAGAGGCAAAGAAAGTGGACGTGGCCGAGGGCGTGACGGTGGACGTGGCCGAGGGCGTGACGGTGGACGTGGCACCGGCAATGTGAACATGACCCCAGTTGAACTAGCTGTACTAATAAACCAACATGTGCAAGCGACATCAAACACTCAGCCTACACAGTTTGGAGGTAAACGGTGACACTAGTCATCATTTACACAAATATTCCGTTAGGTAATTAATTATTTCGATTTGATTCCTATACCCTGACACGTGAATACAGAACCGCCTGGATCATATACAAAGCGTTCATGGACTGTAATTTGTATACCTACAGTGGAGCTGAGGGAGCAGTAGGGCTTGTAAGATGGTTTGAGAAGACTGAGTCAGTCTTCGCCAAATGCAAAAGCCTAGTGCTGGATCAGGTGAAGTACGCCACAGGAACACTGGAAGGTGCAACATTCACGTGGTGGAATGCTCAAGTACAAATGCTTGGCCAAGCAATGGGAAATGCGCTGCTGTGGGAGGAATTCAAGATGATGATGACTGAGGAATACTGCACCCGTGACGAAGTTCAAAAGCTGGAAGTTGAGTTCTGGCAATTGAAGATGGATGGATCCAACATCAAGGCTTGCACTACTAGGTCACATGAGCTAGCTACACTTTGTTCTAGCATGGTTAACCCGCCGAGCCAACGAATTGAACTATACTTGTGTGGTTTAGTTTCGGAGATTCAGAGTATGGTGACTGCTGCAAATCTCCCAACCATTCAATAGGTTATACGATTGGCTCACAGGCTCACTAACCAAGCCGTGGAGCAAGGTAAGTTACCTAAGCGGGGTGTTCTGGCAAGCGTGCCCGACAACATACATAAGTGGGAAAATTATGCTAGCAAGGGATCATCATCTGGCAATCAACCTCAGCAACACCAATCTCAACAGCAACATCAACATAGATGGTTTGATAACGATCGTATCTTAAACCAATCATCTTCATCATCTCAAGGACCAAGTGGATACAAAGGGAAAATCCAAAGTGCAATCGATGCAACTACCACCATACTGGCAGGTATGATAGTTTCTGATGCCAGTGTTGTGGGAAAGTTGCACACGTGGCAAAGGATTGTCGTGGAGAACTGATGAAGAAGCCTCAATAACCTCAGCAACCTCAACAGCCCCATGAAACACCAAAGGGTTGCTTTGAGTGTGGAAAGGAAGGGCATTTCAAGAAAAAAAATGTCCTCAATTAAGAAGAAATGGGAATGGCAACGGTAATGGTGGCAATAACAACAACGATGGTAATGGTGACAACAATGGTGGCAACAATGGTGGAGCCAAAGGGAGAGCCTTTGTCATGGGTTTAGGTGAAGCTCTAAACGATCCTACTACTATTACTGGTAAATTTCCTGTTAATGGTCATTTTGCCTCTGTACTGTTTGGCACTGGAGCCGATTGGAGTTTTATCTCTACTAAGTTTTGTAGCCTCTTAAGTGATATGCCTTCTGTATTGAAGTCTAAGTATGTTGTAGAGTTGGCTGATGGTAAACAAATCTCCATTACGCACATCCTTAAGTATTGCAAGATAGAACTCGCTGGTTATACCTTTGACATAGACCTTATGCCCGTTACTCTTGGAAGCTTTGATGTGGTCGTAGACATGGATTGGCTGTCACAGAAGCAGGTCGAGGTGATTTCTCATGATAAGGTCATTCGTATTCCTATGGTAGATGGGGAAACGCTTTCGGTTAAGGGCTGGAAGAATGGAGTTGTGATAGGCATCATATCATTCATGAAGGCTCAAAAGTGGTTACGCAAGGGCCACTTGGCCATATTAGCCCTTGTCTCTAACAAGCAACAAGAGGAAAAGAAGATAGAAGACATTCCAGTGGTACATGACTTTCAGAAGGTGTTTCCAAAGGATCTGCCTAGACTACCACCTCATTGCCAAGTCGAGCTACAAATCAATTTGACTCCCGCAGCTGCTCCGATTGTGAGAGCACCTTACCAGTTAGCACCAAATGAACTGCAGGAATTATCTACACAACTCCAGGAGATGTTGGATAAAGGGATCATTTGACCAAGCTCGTCACTATGGGGAACACCTGTTCTCTTTGTTAAGAAGAAAGATGGCATATTTTGGATGTGCATCGACTACAGAGAGTTGAACAAGGTCACAGTGAAGAACCAATACCCGTTACCTCGTATCGACGATCTATTTGATCAGCTTCAGGGATCAAGTTATTATTCGAAGATTGATTTGAGATCTGGTTGTCATCAACTAAGAGTTCGTGAAGAAGACATCTCTAAAACAGCATCCGTACTCGTTATGGTCACGTTCTTGGTCATGCCTTTTGGGTTGACAAATACACTAGTAGTGTTCATGGATCTCATGAACCGTGTGTGCAAACTCTATCTTGATCAGTTTGTTATCGTGTTTATTGATGACATATTGATTTATTCTAGGACCAAGGAGGAACATGAGGAACACCTATGTTTAATCTTGGAGCTACTTAGAAAGGAACAGTTGTACCCAAAATTTTCGAAGTGCGACTTCTGGATTTGTGAGGTGCAATTTTTGGGTCATATTGTTAACGAGAAGGGAATACATGTGGATCCTGCAAAGATTAAGGCTATAAAGAACTGGTCGTACCCAAGACACCTAGTGTGATAAGGCAATTTCTTGGTCTGGCAGGATACTATCGGCGGTTCATTGAGGGATTCTCAAAGATCACTCAACCTCTCACAGCTTTGACCCATAAAGGAACAACCTATAAATGGGTAAGAGTCAAGAACCTGCTTTTTAGTTGTTGAAGCGGAAACTTTGTGGTGCACCGATATTAGCGTTACTTGAAGAAAGTGATGATTTTGTGGTTTGTTGTGATGCTTCTATCCAAGGACTTGGTTGTGTCCTGATGCAATGTGACAATGTAATTGCTTATGCTTCGAGACAACTTAAGGTGCATGAAAAGAACTACACTACTCATGACTTGGAGTTAGGAGTAGTGGTTTTTGCCATGAAGATCTGGAGACATTACTTCTACGGTACCAAGTAAACAATTTATACCGATCACAAGAGTCTTCAGCATATCTTTGAGTGGAAGGAGCTTAACATGAGGCAACGACGCTTGTTGGAATTATTAAACGATTATGATTGTGCTATTAAATACCACTCGGGAAAGGCGAACGTAGTCGTCGATGCCTTGAGTAGAAAGGAAATCGCTATATCCCGGCGAGTGCGTGCCCTACAATTGACGATTAGCACTCACTTGCCCGAGAAAATTAAGGAAGCCTAGATGGAGAACGTTAGATCCGAATCTTTATGCAGGATGGATAAACAGTTAGAAGTCAAATCCGATGGAATAGGATATTTCATTGATAGACTTTGGGTACCTTTATATGGGAATCTAAGAGACTTGGTTATGAGTGAAGCACACAAGTCTAAGTATTCCATACATCCCGACTCTAACAAAATGTACCATGATATGAAGCCGCACTACTGGTGGCCTAACATGAAGGCAGATGTAGCTACATACGTGAGCAAATGTCTGACATGCTCTAAGATTAAAGTGGAATATCAAAAACCAACTAGGTTACTACAACAACCTAAAATCCCCTTGTGGAAGTGGGAACAAATATCTATGAACTTCATTACTAAGTTGCCTAGGACTTCTAGTGGTTGTGACACGATATGGGTGATCATGGATCGACTCACTAAGTCAGCTCACTTCTTGGCAATCAAGGAGAATGACAAAATGGACATGTTAACTCGAATTTACCTGAAGGAGGTAGTGTCGAGGCATGGTTTGCCGATCTCAATTATTTTTGATCGTGATGCTCGTTTCACGTCTCATTTCTAGCAGTCGTTATAGAAATCTTTGGGTAGGCGTCTGGACATGAGTACTACCTACCATCCGCAGACCGATGGTCAAAGTGAATGTACTATTCAAACTTTGGAAGACATGTTGCGTGCTTGTGTGATCGATTTTAGGAATAATTAGGAAGCTCATTTACCGTTGGTTGAGTTTTCTTACAACAATAGTTATCATACTAGCATCAAAGCAGCACCATTTGAGGCATTATATGGGTGAAAGTGTAGAATACCAGTTTGTTAGGTGAAAGTTGGTGATAGTCAATTGACTAGTCCTGAACTGGTACATGAGACCATAGAGAAGATAGTGCAGATACGAAACCGCATGGATGTGGCGCGAGAAAGACACAAGAGTTACGCAGACAAACGATGGAAACCTTTGGAGTTTCAAATTGGTGAGAAAGTCTTGCTGAAAGTTTCATCGTGGAAAGGTGTAGTTCAGTTTGGTAAGAGAGGTAAGCTTAATCCAAGATATGTTAGAACATTTGAGATTTTGGAAAGAACAGGATCAGTGGCGTATCAATTGGACTTGCCTAATTCACTGAGTGGCATTCACAATGTATTTCACGTCTCAAATCTGAAAAAGTGGCTATCTGACGAGACACTAATCGTACCACTCGAGGAAGTACAAGTAGATTATCAATTCCGCTTTGTGGAAGAGCCCGTTGAAGTATAGGATCGTGAGGTCAAGACTCTTAAGCAAAGCAAGATATCTATAGTCAAAGTTTATGGGAACTCAAAACATGGACCGGAATTCACGTGGAAATGTGAGGATCAGATGAAGCTCAAGTATCCTCATCTTCCGAAACGACGGCAACAACCGGAGAAGGTAGTGAGTAAATTTCGGGACGAAATTTATTAACATGGGGATGATGTGACAACTCACTCGATTTTGTCATGGCAATGTAGTAGACTAGGGATGTAGCATAACCATGTAACCTAATTTTCGGGATGAAAATTCTTTCAACATGGGGATAATGTGACATCCGGTAATTTTCCGTTACCAAACTCCGTTAGTTCCGTTAGGTCTTGCATACACGTGTCGTGAGCACACACTACTTGTTGTTGAGCGTTGGTGACTTAATAATAATAATCTATGATAAACAATAATAATCTAATTAATAATGTTGATTATTAGTTGTGATTGTGTGGTTCATGAATTTATAGAATTTTAAATATTAATTTTGAAAATTTTACGCGATAACGTGACAATGTGTTATATATTTCATGTATTGTGTGACTTGTTGTAAATGGTTATGATTATGATTGTTAACTAATAATATTTGTGATTTGTAGTTAAAAATTATTTTAAAAAATGCTACAAAGGTTAAATTTTATAAAACATAATTAAAGGAGGGTTTAAGAGTAAAATTCTAATTTAGTTAAGTTTCACAAAACCCCAACCCTAGCGCCCTTACCCCTTGTGGCTGAAAACAGCCCCCTCTTACCCTCATCATACGAATTTTAATCAAGAACAAGCTTTATCATTCGGATTTGTTCTAGTTTCAAGTGTTACAAGGTGTTTGCAAGTTCAATTGGTGATTTCTACACACCTAAAGGTTAGTTTTGATTAGTTTTTCATGTTGGTTGTTCTTGATGAACCCTAATCCACGAAATTTTGATGAAAACATGAAATTGATGATTGTTAGATGTTAATATGATGTTAGTTAGGTTGTATGAATACTAGATTTATGTTGATTATGCAAGAAATTCATGGATTGATAATCTAGTTCATACATTGCCATAAGAGGAAACTTTTTGTTCTTGGAATTCATGATTTGATGATGATAAGATGTTAGATGTAATGCTTAGATGTTAGTTTAATTGAATTGTGCAAAAAAATCCATGAAATTAAGATGTTGATCATGACTTACTAAAAGTAGAAACTTTGTGTATGAAGTTGAGAATTTGAATGTTTTGGAGATGATTAACATGTTAGAATGAATGCAATGAACTTGATTAGGTATATAATTGTTGAAATTATTATTGAATTAGATGCTAGATCATTTTCGGGTGTTTCTTTCCTAAAAGGGAAACTTTATTTTTGTAGAACTTTGGATGTGATGAATTGGGCATGCTTGTGATGTTAAGATCATGTTAGAATGATTGTTGATGGTGTTTGTTATGATAGAATGTGTAATTGAGTTGTATGGATGCTTGGTTGATCATGTAAGAGGTATAGGTTTTGATGATCATACATCATGATGAATTATGGTTAGTGATTAGGAGATCATGTTTGGGATTGAAATTGATGGTCACTGTGTATGATGGTTGGAATGAACTAAATGAATGAATGTGATTATGATCATCATACACACGTGCAAATCTGAGGCCCCTACTTAGTAGGATTGGTAGGGTTTAGGATGTGGAGTTGTGAGTGGCTTCATATTGCATGTGGTGCATGATTAGTCTTCACGTATCAATATTTTTTGTGATGTATTTATATATATATTAAGCATGGTGATTGTTTGAGATTTGCATAAGTGTATGAAGATCTAATGTGGCATGTTGACTTAGGTAGAACCTAGGTTGATAATGTGATACGCATGGATAAATTGTATGATACTCTTGTATGTTAAGTTATCATATATGATTAAACAATATTCCAACTAATATGTCACCAACAGGTCAAACGGGTCAACTAGGTTAACCTTGAATTATTAAGTATCTCTGTGTACACGTACTTATGTACTTGTGTGTTCTAGGTAACCTTTGAAGGGTTGTCTTTGCACCTATCACGAGTCTCTTTATTCATTATCATCATACACAAGGTGAGTTCATGCCCCTCTATTTTATAAACTCTCTTCTGGGGGAGGTAGCATTCTTGTACTCAAACGCTATTTTATTATTATAAGTTGTGTATGTTTTAACATAGTGCTTAATACCTGGAAAGTCATCGCACTTTCGGATCGTTAATAATGGTAACTAGCGGGAAATCTTGGGCAGTACTACTGGGTCTGACGAGCCCCACCTATGTGACTCGGGATCAAACGGGTGCAATTTTGTCCTAAAAACAAACATTGTCCCGACCTGGTAAGTCGTGACGGGAGGCAACAAACGAAACACAGTCAGCTTCCATCGATCACTATGGTTATTACTTGTGAATATAGACTACCTATCTATTTCAATATACTTCTTATGCTATACAATTGTTAATATTTATGATATACGTAACTCTTGAACTCCCCAACCTTTATGTTGACATTTTTAGCATGATATTCTCACGTCGTTAGCTCTACTTGCCAATAGGAGCACTACACGGGTCCAGCACGCATTCTAAGACTCTATTTTAAAGACATCTTTGTTGGTTTTTATTTATGAGTGTTTAATCATTTGGTTGGTGCGCGTTTTTCCATGTTATGCATTTTATTACTTTGGGTTGGTCTTATTTACAAAATGCTTCCATAAAGTTTTAAAGTTTGAACTTTTGTTGGTTTTATTTAAAATGTGGCATATAGAGTCGTTCTAAGTAACTATTGATTGTGATCCTGGTTTATTCACACGCCACGTAGTAAAACTCCGCACGTGGATTTTGAGGGTGTGACAGATCTTCCACCTAAAAGCTCTAGTCAAAGCCTCCTTGTTCAACAGTAACTGCAGCTTGCTGCATTGGCTTCTCATTCTAGTTGGCTTTCTTAGTGTAGTTTGGTCTAGTTTGTGCTTGGCCACCATTTGTTCTTGGTGCCTTACACACTCTAGCAAACTGTCCCATTTGGTTACAATTGTAACATTTGACTTTGCTTTTATCCAGTCCAAACTTTCCACTGGCTGCATTGCTTGGAAACTTTCTTCTTGTCCTCTTATAAAACTTATTGGCTCTATGAGTGAGAAGGGCCATCTGTTAGACTATTGCCATATAATCTAGATCATACGAATGGATACAATCCAGGTCTTCAATGGTGAATAGAAAGTTGTCCAGCATGTATCTCAAATGCAAAACAGAGCCTTATAACATTTTGGAATTTGAGGGCTTGTACAATATCTTGTGCGTAATAGAATAATGGCCACTTGTATAAAGTATATATATCATCAGCTAACAAGTTAGTTAGCCACATTGGGTCAAATACCCTGATAGTTTCCATATTTCCATCTCTGTTCAGAACTATGACCGCCTCACCTGTTCTCCAATCATAGTACCACCACTAAAAATGTGGAGTGAAGTCCTATGGCATTTCCCTTAGAGGGATTCTTGACATCGTGCGTGAAGGACTCCACTTCAGTACTATATTTGGCTTTCCAGTAATGACATCAACTTCAGACCTTCTGATGTACCTTGTAGGTTGTTGAGGTTTGAAGTTGACCCACCTGTTGTGTCGCTGCCGCTGCCGCTGCCGCTGCCGCTGCCGCTGCCGCTGCCGCTGCCGCTGCCGCTGCCGCTGCCGCTGCCGCTGCCGCTGCCGTTGCCGCTGTTGCTATTAAAATGGAAAAAAATGGGGCAAAAATGAAAATTGTTTATTGTTTCCTTTGTTGACAAGTTGATAGAAAGATTTGTGAGCAGGTATAAAGATATGTA
Source organism: Flaveria trinervia (assembly GCA_025506515.1). Classification (NCBI taxonomy): domain Eukaryota; kingdom Viridiplantae; phylum Streptophyta; class Magnoliopsida; order Asterales; family Asteraceae; genus Flaveria; species Flaveria trinervia. The sequence goes on from CM046453.1 coordinate 61,207,556, forward strand.
AACATGTTCTCTATACAAACATGAATGATTTAAATTGTTTTTTTATATACTATCATGTAAAGTTATTTGTTGTGTAACATTTCTTCTGACATGTTTTATTTTCACGTATTCTATCACATAAAAAAGTCAACACAACTATTAAAAAAAGAAAAAAAGGAAAATAAAGAAATTATAAATCGAAGTTCAAGATACGTCTATGTTATTTTTGCGTGATGGAAGTTGTAATGTATTCGCACGCTTAAATTGAAGTTTTGTTTGTATATTTTCCATTTCTACAGTCAAATCTACCAATAATCATTAATACAGAAAAAAGAACAATAAATACATCAAGAAAACACAGAGATCAAACAATATTCTTATGAAAAACGTGTATATTGTTATTTTCACGTCTTCTATCACATAAAAAAGCCAACACAACGTTTAAAAAGAAGAAAAAAAGGAAAATAAAAAAATTATAAATCCAAGGCCACTATATATGCACATTTAAATTGAAATTTGTTTGAATTTTTTTTTTAAATTTTAACAGTTTAATCTATCAATAATCATTGACGATACAAAAAAAACAATAAATACATTCAGAAAAAGGTAGATCAAACAACATTCTTATGAAAAACGTGTTTACTGTTATTTTCCCGTCTTCTGTCACAAAAAGCCAACATAACATTTAAAAAAAAGGAAAATAACGAAATTATAAATCCAAGGTCAAGATTTGTCTATGTTGACTTTTGTTATGGAAGTTGTATTGTATTCACACCTTTAAATTGAAAGTTTTATTTGTATGTTTTTACATTTATAGAGTTTAATCTTCCAATAATCATTAACAATACAAAAAACGATAAATACATCTAGAAAAGACATAGATCAAAAAATAGAGCAAAAGTTAACCATAACGGGTTGGAGCAAATAACTAGCTTCACACGGACCCGAATTTTCAAAGCAACATTCGTGTGCGCAAGTTAACTAAAATTTTTCAGCTAGAAACCCGTTTTTGCACCACTCCTGCACGCAAATAGGTCATGATGTAAAAAAAATTTTAAGACATTTGATAACTTGCTTCTTGTTTTCACATATAAACACATAATATTTTATTTCTCACACCAATGTGACACAAGGGTATTAGAAAGACTTCTTTTCACACCCTTATTTCCCAACAACAACAACCTAGTTTCATTTGGACATGAAATTGTGATATACATTCATGATTGTATAATGTGTTAGAGGTTGTTTAACGTTTTTACTACTAAAATGGAAAAATGTACAAACCCCTTTCCTTCTTTTTGTAAAGAACAAACCCTTCAACAACCTAACATGTACAAACTATAAAACAACACATAAACTTTTCAAATTACCATTTAAATAAGCTTAAATTATGTTTGTTGAATACATTGAATAATTTTTTTCTTTATTTATTTAGTGACTTCTCTTTCGTTTCGTGTGCATTACAAATCTTTGAACGAGTCCACTATCAGCTCGTGCAGTTAAACAACATGACGTTTTCATCTTCTGCGGCAGCAGGCGAATGTCGGTCGACATCGTGCCTAATCGGAGAATTACGGGCATGGAGCTGATCAATCTATCTGTTGGTACGGTACGGAGCTTCCAACGATGGTAGACGGGTATGTGCTAGTCGTCACGGTTGCCGGAGACGAAGGTTTAAGGTCGCCCATGCGGATTAATAACGTCACGGATCTTAGCTGGAGAATGCTGAGGATTTAAACTAAATTAATTAGCATGTGTGTATGTTAATATATATAAGTTTAGTTTGACAATTAATATATATAAGTTTAATTAATGTTATATAAAGTAAGTAGTTATGTTAGTTTAGTAACCTGGTTAGATCCCTTGTTAACCAGCCAAGTTTGTGTATAGAAATAATATTGTCGTCCCTCACATGATATAAACAAATTATATTCTAGATAGTCAAACAAATTCTCTTTCATTCATCCATCATCATAAACATAAACCCTCTCTACCTAACGGATAAGACATAAACAGGTGTTTTTTGACCCCTCTCTACGGCTCTACCTAACATGCAGATAAGACGGATGTTGAAGAAACATACTTGTTATCTTTATTAAAAATTTTCAATCAATACATAGATTATTGTTCTCTTCATGTTTTTGAGTTTTGAAATTATATATAAATATATGATGTATTAACCCTAATCAATAAAATTAAACTCTATTGTCTATATGAAGGGGATGCTAGCATCTTGAAATATAAATATATATCATTTTCTTAGGATATTCGAACCATGCATTAACAAACAATTTATTTTGATATTTTGAAATTAAAATGAAACAATTATATATGCAAACCTTGAACAGTCAGATAAACAACTTGTTTTGAATGTGATTTAAGGATAATCAATCTAAGAAACAACTATATTATTTGTCGTGTTAAGTATTAACTCAAGATGTATATTTTATTTCCATATATAAAATTGATAACTTATTTAGCATCTAAATATTTTATTCATATTTAATAACTATGTTAGAAACTCGTATATTAATACACGAGGTGAGAAAATAAAATATTAAATTATAATTATTAGTTAATAATTCAGATTTCAAATTTTAAATGAAATTTTAAAATCTATGCATACATCAAGGGTTTTAAAAATCAGGTTGATTCCACAATGGGATGATTCAAAGCTTTATCATGTAGTTATCCTCGCATACATCAAGTTTGCTAATGGACGTGATCTTTTTCGACTCTAGTAATCCGTTAGTTAGAAGTAAAAATCCGTGATGTATGTAAATGTTTGTGCAGACAACATAACATAAATATAACATTCAGATCTTTGTTTTTTAAAATATTATTATTCTCACATGTTAAGAATCTCAAACAACCCCTAATAGATTATTTTTTAATTAAGGGTTTGTAATAGTTACAAGAGGGGTTAGATTTTTTCATTTTTCAGAACAGGGTCATTGCCAATCTTATAGATAACATTAGACAAATCATGAAAATGTAATTCTAATCCAAGTTAGACCTAGTTTGAACAACACAACATAACATACATAACCAAGTTTTAACAACACAACATATCATACATAGATAATATAATTCTAATCCAAACTTATAGATAACATTAGTCAAAACATGAAGATGTCAAAGCTAAGAATAATTATAATTTATTTGGATCATTTAATATGAAAAGATGATTTTGATGCAACCAACTTTTTTCGGTTGTTAACACATAAAAATAGGCCATTCACATAAAAAGGGTTAAAAACACTTTTATGAAACGGTTTTTAACTATTTAACAAAAAACTTTCTTTAAAAAATGTAAAAAAGTTATATGGAAAACAACTAAAAAAGTATTAGAAGTAGATTAAAGCCTTTCTAACAATGTCCAAAACGATTAAAAAAACAAGGGGAAAGGAATTACTTTGCAATGACATAGTTGTAGTTTCAATATTGTACAACAGGCGGTTATTTTTTAATTTGTTAATGCTATAAAATCGAGGACAATTATGCAAAAAATGCCTCACATTAAACCTCAACTTTAGCTAAAGGAGGAATTGACTTTTTATACTTCTTAAACCAGTAATATATTATTAAACCTCACATTTTTTGTATTTTTTTATAAGGTTTGAATAGATACTTACTAAGGAGCATGTTTCTACAAACCACTAAAGTTTCGGTTATCGTTCTGGTCCAAAAACATCTTATTTATGAGTTTTTTAACCTTTTGCTTTATTTTTAGTTTTTGTTGGACATTGTTTATGACTCAGTTTTTGACTCGTTTATATTTTGAGGCGCATTTGACTTTTTGGTTGTTTTTTATATTCATGTATACATTAGAAGATGATTAGTTTTGAAGTTTATGAAAAGTCAATTTTCTCCATACACAAAGTGTGTGTTAGTGTGTAATTATCCTGATTATCGGTATTCTGTGAAAATTAACGATAGTTAGAAGAGTTTTCAAGGTATTCTTTGTGAATCAACAGGTCCGATTAGTTATATTGTGCTTCCGCTTACATCATAATTGACTAAAACTAGGAGCTAACGAAAAAGGATATATAACTATACAGTTTTTTAGATGCATCACCATACTCATCTCCATTACTATCTCCTCCGTTGTCGCTGTCATCACCGCTGTAATTACCGCCAAAACTTCTAACATTATCACAATAGTGTTCAACATAATTACCACTCTCGTCACTATAATAACTATAACCATCGACGCGGTAATAGTTAGAATTAGAACCAAATAAATAATTGTTATCCCAGATTAACAATTGTTAATAAACTGTATCGCTTAAAATGTATACAAATATTAAATTTATCGATATGAAATGAATTAACAAGTAAAAATTTATATGGTATTTTACCAAGAATATTACGTCGAATCAAATAATTATCAAGGAATATATTACATCGTATCAAATAATATAATAAATACAAAATTACACCGTAATCGAGGAATATTACCTCGCGCCAAAATAATATAAAAATATTCGACACAGGTAACGGCCCGTGAGGGACTTAACGGCCGTGTATATAACATTAATTACTAACAATTTTATTTAATTCTTATCTAGATTAAAATAGTTTTTCAATAAAACTAAAAAATAGATTTTATTAATGTTATTTCTTAAGAAATATATCTTTAAAAAATAAGAAAATTTTCTAAAACATCAAACTTTTTTAAAAATATAAAATATTTTAAAACAAAATATTAAAAAATAAAACTTTTATAAACACAAAATAATTAAAACTGAGAGTTATAATAACAAAGTTTTCTAAAACATCAAACGTGTATTTTGAAACAAAAGTTTCATTTAATTTATACCTAGTGGTTTACACCCGCGTCACGGTTCGGTTTTAAATGTATACGATAACGTCACAATTATCGTTTTTCTGTTATTTTGGTTTTGGTGATTTTAATGATCACACATCACAATGATAGGATATTTACACATTCTTTGATGATTTGTTATTATGTCGTTTGATACAATTACTGAATATATAGTATTTGATAAAGCATGAATATCAATTAGAACAAATATATTATAATTAAAACCCTTATCAATTAAAATAAATATGTTAAGAGTAAAAGCTCTTATAAAATAAAGAGTAAATATGAAAGAAACTTAGAGAGAGAAACAAAATACTCTATAACATTTCATATGGTGTCTTATAAAAAGGAAATTACTAATTTGTTCAAATATTTTGTATTATATAGTAGTAATAATAAAGAAAATTTTAATCGTATTTTTTATCTTAAAATATCATTTTATAAACAAGAAATTTTTATTATATTTAATTTTTTTATTCAACCCGTGTAGTACACGAGTTTATTAAAACTAGTAATAATATATAGAAAAGAAATAAAAGTACAAAACTCATAAACAAATAATAATTAAAATTTACAAGTTTGTTCCACCAATCAAACGCTTTCACGTGTGTAATATATATATATACTAGGTTAAAGCCCATGTATTACATGGGTGAAATAAATAAAACATATTAAAATCATTATTTTTATAAATATTTTATATTCTGGAGGTTATTATCCATTGTTAACATAAAATATAATGAATATTTAAAAGTTATAACACATAATGAATTAGAAATTATTACTCTATATTTAATATGTATTAATAGATTATTAAAATAAGTACATTTATATTTTAGATGTTTAATAGTTTTGTTTTTTATTTACAATAATTATTATTTAATATGAGAGAGACAATAACACAAATATAAATATTTTTTATTTTAACATATTTTGGTTAAAAAGAAAAGTTAAACTAATTGTTTTTTTTTATTTTGGTATTTATTATGAGAGAGATACGTGAAAATAGTTTTTTTGTTATGCTAGAATGTTGACACGTATCATTTGATATGCTAGAATGATGACACGTGTTTTAAGAAAACCTTATTTTTATTATAGGTTATAGATAAGTATCAATTTTAATATGCATAAATATTATATTATATTATATTATTGGAATGCTTTGAATTGCGTTACCGAAGTAGAAAGCTTCGAGCTTTGGCTCCAGACGGTGACGATAGTTCACTACCATTCTCCGGTAGGATTTCGCTGGAGAGATTCACTGACGGGAGTTGTAGAGAGAGGACGTGAAGAGAAGGGTCTTTCGAAAGCGAAAGATTAGACCGTTGAGGCGATGAAACGTCCGTACACGTTAACGGAGGCCCATCACTGAAAACCCACTTCAACCCCCTTCATTGACACAAGGGTATTGAAGTGTTCCATGATTTTAGCAGCAGATTCTTCGATTTGCCTCCGATTGAGGGTTTGATTCTGTTCAAAGCAAATCAACGTCTGTAGAAGCCGATGAAAGTGGTGAAATAGTGAATGTGAAGGTGAAGAAGACGAATTTGATGATGAAATTGGAGGTTGAAGATGAAACCGCCATTGATGGAGCTTGATGGAGACTGTGTGTGAGTGTGTTGGAGATGGTGAAAGGAGTGTTGACTGGTAGTGATTTTGTTTCCACTTTAATGTATTTGAAAACATTAAGCATGATGTTGGGGTACTTTAATGTTGGATCGTTGGATAGAGATCGGACGGTAGGAGGAGAGTAGGGGAGTGGATGTCACACCCCGACCGACGGCGGAATCATCGGGGCGAACGAATGCGAAACGATTGTTCATAGCAATGGAACTAATTAAGTTGAAATAATATTAAATATCATTAATTATTGAATATTACAAGACAAATAAGTCAATACAATACAAAAGCTTCAAACAAAGAAATAACATATTTAGTTAAACTAGGTCCAAGTCTTATATGAGCACGAAGAGAAACATCAAGTATTAAACCTAAAATATATTAAAAATAAAGGGTCAACAATAATGTTGGTGAGATTTTCATAATTTTCAATACATAAATATAAAAGATGGCAATTCATGTCATAGATTAGTGAACAAAGTAACTAGAGATGTAAGACAGAATGCACAATCAAACCTTGACAGTTTTACAAGTCTCAAATATTTACAAGTATATACAATTAGCTAAGTGTACTTGGATTAACCAAGCAAGCTTGTCAGGCCCATAGATCTATGACGTCGCCATGCTAGCAATAGTTAATGATTGTATATATAATCGACATTACATGGTAGCTACAGAGATCAACTAACCACAACATACAAGTGAATTGCCATAAGTTTACAAGAATTAAACTTTTTACAAGTGCAACGATTATAAGGTAATATTTCACCCCAAAGTGTGAAAATATGAAAAAGGGGTATAGAAATACTCACATTGAAAACTCACAAGTATAGTGGTGGTTGTAGAGTACATAAGAAAACTTGATTGTCAAGAGTCAAAGGTGATGTCCTAAATGATAAAAAAACAATAACTTGATGTTGGAATTCATTACAAGAAATTAGAATGTTTAAAGAATGCTAAAAACGAAAGGTAGGTTAAAAAAGGATTATTGCATCAATTTTAGATTTTGGACAGAATGTTTGGTATATGTTTGAACAGGTTTTAAAAATAGAAAACGGTTTCATAAAATTATAAAAATTTATACTTGATTAGTTCAAAGTCTCCCAGACAACTTTCTTTCAGAAACAATTTTATGAAAAGATCTTTAAATAGGTCAAACAAGCAGCACAAGACAGAAGGTGCTAAAATGCACACTTATCTTGTGAACGTTATTGTTAAGTCGTCCGATTGAGTTTGAAGACGTATAAACTGTCATTGAAAAGGTAATTCAAAGAACTTAACATTGGATTTTATTTTGTTATGATCGATTAAAGTAAGATTATATTCTACCAGAATTATAATAAGGCACTTATGTGCACTTTTAAATCATTAAAGCATGAAACGGGTTATAATATTTTATTATGTCAATATATGGTATATTAGTCTTTATTTGAGTTATAAAAATATTCTAAGACTTCGGCATAGCCATCATTTAGAACAATAATCTTGTGGAATAACCTAATGCGGCGGCATAGCCATCCATATGCAAACGGGATTTTTTGTTTATGTTATTGTGTTGTGAGCTTGATTTAGGAATGTTAGTGATTGTTATAAGTTTCATGATTATTAAAATGTTAATGATCAAATGATGATGATTAAATAAAAAGAGATTTGGTAGAAGAAAGAACAATAGTAAGAACATAAAGTCATGAGAACAATTGGATGTTAGGATGATTAAAATGTATAATATAAAAGCAATAAAAAATTACCTTAGTATTAAGAATTCTTGAAATATCTTACAAAATAAAATTATTCAAATTGATCATAACCAATGGATGAAAGAAAAATACGATAGTGAGATTTTTAGAGAATGAACAAATAAAAAGTGAGGCATAAGTTTTGTTTTTATACTTGAGATTAGGAGAAGGTTATGAATGGTGTTAATGGTGATTTGTAAGTCTTTTAAAAGAAGGTTATGATTTTGAAATAAAAGAATAATTACAATTTATTTTCTTATAAAATCTTTATAACTTTTATAAGACTTGTAACTTTATAAGTTTATTAAAAATTATTTTATACTTTATAAGTTTTAATAAGTCTTTTTCATTTAGATATTTATTGTAAAATGATAAATCAAGATTTATATTTTTATGAAAAAGATTTATTTATAAAATAAATAAATTATTATTTTTTGTTTAAATGATAAAATGAATAAAACAATTTTCAATATTGCTTAAATTACACATTTAACGCGTTTGATTTAATAAAATAATAATAAAAATTTTAAATATTAAAATTTCCATCATATGAAAGTTTAAAGTGAGTTCGGGTTTGGTTTCATAATTTTAAAAATTCGACGGGTGTTACAATGGAGGTGAGAAGTAGGGGATTATTTGAGGGGAGTGGGTGGTGGTACTATGCGTGAGGTGTGGAGATTGTGTGGGTCAAAGGAGAAGAAGATGATGTGGGTGGTCCCACAAAGTTTTTTTTTATTTTTTTACTATTAAGGGGAATTTAGTCTTTTTCCTAAAGAGTTAACTGAACAATTTAACAAAGATAGTTATTTGGATTCAAATGGACACAAAAATGAAATGTTAGGGGGCGAATCAAGACTTTGAAACTGCGGGGATACAAGTGGTTAAAATGAGAAAACGTCAAAAATGCAAATGGTAATTTACTCTTTTTTATCTTTATATTTTATTTAAATATCATAAATTTTTATAATTATTTTTTAACTTTGTTTAGCATCCTACACCTTATTTTTTATTTTTGTCTCTATCTCACTTATAAACACTTTTTTTATTATTGTTAGTATAAAGATTAATGAATAGTGAATCTTTATGTTTAAATAATCACTATATGAAGATGATGATGGATATGTAAGATACAAAAAGTCTCTAAACAATAGAGATGTAGATAGAAATGAAGTCTCTATAAGGAACTCTTGGAGAATGTTTTGTATAAATTGGTGTTGTACATCTTGCTTCTTTTGTGTTTGAATGTTTTGTATAAATTGGTGTTGTACATCTTGCTTCTTTTGTGTTTCATAACCAACTTTAAAACCACTCAACCAAGAACAAGTCCTTTATTTACATATACACCCACATCGTTCATAGAGAGTGTGTGTGTGAGAAAGAAAAGGGGACTGGTGGTTGTTCCCGGTGGCCCTATGGCGGTAATGCCACGTACCAACGAGGTTACTACAACCTCATGATTTTACAGGTCTACCTCTTCCAGTTTTGTTGTTAAGTTTCTACAGCCTCCCCCAAAGAGCATAAAAGCATAAAGTTCACTTTGTCTTCACTTTCTTTTTTAAATATTGACGGGTCTCATTTATCGAATGATTTTGAGAATGGACCGGACCAACTGGATCGATTAGACTAGACCAGTGACGACAAAAGTCCGCTTACGACTTTAATTTTGTTTTAGGTTTGTATACCAAAAAAGGCTTACCTCTCAAACTTTAACTTTTATTCTTTTAGGTTTTAATAATTAAATATCACTTGAGTTTGACATATCATTTCAATTCAACTCTTATAGAAGTTGAGGTTGGTGGAGATTAGGAATTCACCATGCTTTCTGATTATTATATTCTCTTTCTTTATTATTATATTATGATAGTATTTTGTGATATAAGAAATAGACTCACGGTAAAACTAAAAAAGAGGTTGTTAATGTTGATAGAGACTCAAGTTGATTACATTGTTTAAAAAAGAAAAAAATTAAAAAAACAAATTAGATAAGATAAAATGTTGGTTAAAAAGGTAAAAAAAACCAACCTCCATAACTATCATCTTCAACCTCCGTCTTCTCCGGCGAGCATCCACGGGGGGTGCTAAGGGAGCGGTGGAATAGAAGCTGCAATTACATGGAGGACGATGCGGCCGTCACAACTAACTAAATTGGGGATCGTAATCGGGACGCCATTAATCATGATCCATGAACCTCCGTCTTCGTCCTTCATTACGTGTAGCCAAAACCCTTGCTTCATCGTTTCAAGCTTCGTACCCTCAGCCAGATTGCTGAGCACCATGCCCTCAATCAACTGATTAGGCACAATGTGGAGCTTGAAGCTCGACTCCAACATTCGCCCGTACCTTTCTACGCCGGAGTCATCGATGATCAGTATCGTCGCCTTGTTTAACGCCACAAGCAGATCTCGGTTCACTTCAATCAGCCCCGCTGCGAAGTTGAATGACCCGAGGTCGCGGAGCTGAAGCACGACGTCTGTAATGGCGTCATCCATGGCGGTCGACGGCGGGAATGAGAGGGAAGTGGTACGTTGGATCTGACACGGCGACGGCGAGAGGCGTCCTTTGATGCCGTGGATGATGAGGTTGCCGTCGCTGAAGAGGTCCGGCCGCGTGATCTCAGCTCCGGCGACGAAGAGGGTGGAATCCAGGGGTGGTGGGGATTTGGTGAGAGTGAGGCAGAGGGCTGTGGAGGCGAGGGTTTGGAGGTGGGTGCCGGAGGTGACGGTGGTGAGGCGGCGGAATGGGTAGAGGCCGGTGACGGAGTTTTGAGGAGGGGAGAGGGGGGCTCCACGGTGGGAATGAACATTGTGGTGGGCCTAGTGACGGTGATTGTGGCGGAGATGTGGTGGTGGTAGCCGAGGATTGCACTGAGGTTGTAGGTGGCGCCGCCGGCGCCGGCGGTGAGGAGGAGGAAGATGATGATGAGTTTGCCCATTTGTTCAAACAAACGGTTCAAACAAACGGCGATGGTGGTTGTGGTGGTGGCGGCGGCTTCCATTTATGTTATAAGTTTCGTAATTTTCGTAAGCAAGCGAACTAAAACAAGTGGAGATGTAAAAATACATTGTTTGTTAGTATTATCAATATAGTAGTAAATCAAAAAATGTAAAATTATGATATTAACTTGTTCCAACTTTAAATATATTAAAATAATGAAATTTATACTATCAATGATAATATTCATAAATATAATACAAATCCTTGATTAATTTTACATTTTTTACATAACGAACATGAAGACATGGTTTTAGAATGATTTATTAGTGTTATTTTAGAAGATTAGTTCACATCTTCATACAATAATAAAAAAGTATTTAAGAACATTCACAGTAGCTTTCTTATTTTTATCCATATAATTACAATAAAAAACATTACATTTTCTCTCTCTTTTTCAATTAACTAATACATTTTATACCCTTATTATTATTTTTTCTCTCTCCTCCACTCACAGCTACTTAAAAAATATTAAAAAATTTATAAGGATTGAACAGTGATTTTTCAAATATACCAACCCACAATAATATTTTCTCTCATATTCACTCACAACCACCCAAAACCATTCCATATAATATACCAAACACACGCACATAGTTTTAAAGAATTCACTATGAGTGCTCTAAGAGGGGCACATGCCAACATCATATTTTTCCTCATCAATTTTTTCTCGCTTATCTCTCATATTAATAATCACATTAATTACTAATAATATTATTTAATTTTATTGCATTAAAATAGTCTTTTAATAAATTAAGAAAGAGATCATTTTACTAATGTTATTTCTAAAGAAATATTTTTATAAAATTAGAAAATCGTTTAGAACATCAAAATTTTAAAAAAATATAAAATATTATATAATTAGTGTTTTTAAAAATATAAAATTTTTTAGAACATCAATTTTTTTATAAAAATATAAATATCATATAATAAGAAAGTTTTTAAGTATGTCATTTTTAGAATGTTTGTTTGGAAACAAAAATTTTATTTTATTTATTATAAGAAATATTTTAATCATATCTTATTTTAGGATATCAATTTATAATTAATAAATTTTCATTCTATTTTATATTTTTATGAAATACATGGGTTTACTAAAGATAGTATGTTATATTTGTATATCTAATTTCTTGTAGTTTGATTATTATTAAGCCCCCCATAATGCAGTGGGGGACGTAAATCTATGTCAAGTAACACCATTGACACACACCACCACCTGTAACCACCTATACCGAAAAACCTTATAAATAAAAAATTAAAAAAAGGAAAAAAATATAACCAAACAAAAAGTGGACATAAAAACGTTGAACCACGTAGATGAAACATAAAACATATAAAACAATAAGTCAATCCAGGACCAGTGCGTTGCAATGGTGCCGTTGAATAGGGAAAAAATGAGATTAAAAACGTTGAACCGCAAATGCACACTGTGATGTATTAACTCGTAAATTTTATACCGAAACGTAAAAGGGAAAATTTTAAAAAAAATATAAAGAGCATAGGACACCAAAGTTGAAAGTAAAAAAAATGTTGAGATTAATTTGTAAAATATGTAAAAGTATTTGGTTAAAAAAATTAAACATTAAAAAAAGACAAAAGATGGGTACAACACAACTAAACATAATGTACAACTCATGATGCATAACTAACTTGGTAATTAGTATATACTAGTTTTTCCCCCGCATGATGTAGCGGAACTGTATTATGACACTAACGTGGTAAAGTGTGCGCTTATAGACTTTTAACCAGCGCACACAATTGTTATGGGTGTTGACCCGACAATACTAAAGTTTTAATGTCTCGCACGTTATCACGTAAACATAACCTAACAAAAAAATGATGATCTCGTTTAAAAGTTTCTTAAAATAAAAAGCCAGCATCAGATGTTGATAGTAAGATTCAAAATTGCTCTGTGCGCTCAACTTCACCATGTCACCGACCTTTCTTTTGCCAATAACCCACGTTAAAGACTTACTGTATGGTTTTAGGAAACTAAATATTTTAAAAAAGAATAAATCAACTCAGGTTTAAGAAGTAATAAACATATAAATTAATTATCATGTATAACATAAGGCAGATTAATTGAAGTGAAATTCAGATATATGGATAATTGAATATCAAATTACGATAGAGCTGATTTCAAATTGTGACATCAAAAAGACCATCACCCACAAATCCCATCACTCACAAATCCCATCTTCATCAACACACAAATCCCATCTTCATCAACACACAAATCCCATCACTCACAAATCCCATTTCCGTTTTAGTTACAGTGGCCGGATTGCTCCCCCCACATCACACCCGTCGGCTGACCACTTTCATCCTTTATTTTTCAAGGTTTTATTTCCCGTTTTACCTTAGGCTAGAGAGATCTGTCACATCATCAACGGTGCACCCTTACTCTGCCGATCGCTACATATGCTTCTTCGTGGCGTTGTCGTGGGTTTAATAGAGAGAAATCAGATGCACCTGATGCGAACATTGAAAGAGTTTAAGGACAGGCGGGCGGCAAAACGTTGATGGGTTGAATACGGTGGTGGGTAGTAGTCTGCATCCACAATCATAAAGAGGTTCAAAGGTCACCACCGCCATGGAAGGCTCGAAAGCCACCGATCCAACACAACCGACAGCAAAATCACAACACCCCAAATGTCGTGGTACCAAGCAACATAAACAACAGCTTCGACAACCCACCACCACTACCATCGGAGAACCACTGCCGAGTGTCCATGTAATGGACCAATAGTACAATTCTTGAACGAGTTCAATGCATAATAAATTTAATATAATATAATTTAACTAGATTTTAAAAAAAGAATAAATTTAATAAATAAAATGTGATAGTCAAGATAATCATGACAACGTGCTAGCTTTTTCATTTCGTATTTTGCTTTTTTTAAAAGTAGTTTTGAATAATTAATAATAAAGAAATGTCCATAGGAGTAAACGACTAAATAAATATATTTCTCACATCTTAAATCTTCATGTCTTCTCACATCATTTTTTCGTCATTTTTTATCATCAAAATTACAGGTTTTGTTCAATTTGTTTATACATATTATTTTCTAAAGATGAGGTCTTAGTTTTTAAGGGCCCAGGTCCTAGTTTCACTTTTTAACACTTAAGAGCCTGCCATGAAGTGAAGAGAGTGATATTTGAAACTCATTGCATGCTCTTCGTACTAAAATAAAAAAGCAAAAAAGATTTGAACCAATAAGATAAGTGAATAAAATATTTGAATAATTGTATAGAATGACTATTTTACCCGTCTGAATGACTTCTTGATAGATATAATTTATCTATTTGGTTATAACTTCTAATAATAAATAATTATTAAAGAAATAAAATACAAATCATATTAAAAAATTCAAATGAATTCAATTATAACATGTATTATAATAATTAGAAAAGTTAACTATATAATAGAAATACAAACCAAACTCAAATTGATGTTTATGAACAATTTATATGAAACTATATCTATACTTGTATGAACTTAAATGTTTACTTATTTAAATCACAAGCACATGGTGGAAGAAACTAAAAAGATGATTTACAGCAATAAAACAAACCAAACAGAGCCAAAGAAAAATCAAAATGAATTCAATATAATAAAGCTATGCATCAACCCTTAAGTTATATGCTTCAAAAAACAAAATGGGATTGATTTGCTATGAAACTATAATCTACAACATTAAAATCACAAAATACACTTGAAACTTAATTAGTGCAGACAATAACATCATGCTATGTTTAATAACTATCCTACAATAACTGATTAAAAAAAAATTAAACAATAACAATCAAATAATAAAAGCATTGTACCATACTAAACAAATTCCATATACCCTAACTGCAAAAATCTTGCCACATAAATATGCAATTAAGATCAACAAAACACTTCAACCCTCCAAAAACTCCAACAACATACACCATGGTCGTCGAAGACCTGCCATGGCCAAAATCCTCCAAAAACTCCATCAACAAAAAAAGTTTCATATACCCAATAACATCATGCTATGTTTAATAACTATTCTACAATAACTATATAGATTTAATGTTATTATTCAATTCGTGTGATAAACAAGTTACTAACCTAACACAGTAATATATCATTTTCCATCACATAATGTTATGAATATGTAGAGTTTAAGAAAAACTTTACAAAATAATAATAAAGTTATTAATTCGTCTAGATAAAGTTACTCATTTTTTTTCTTTTTTGTATTGTAAAGTCATATAAGTTTTGTTACCTGTTCTAATATTGCGCTCGGGTTACATAATAACGCGTGAAGTTAAATGATATTAATTTATTTCACTAGGTTATATAGAAATGACATGACTTTAACCAAAAAGTATTAACAAAAAATATAATCATAATCTCAATTAAGCTTACAACATCAAAGAGAAACTTTTAACCGTTTCATGTTGATCAAAACCTTACATCTATTAAACCTCGATCAAACCTTACGTCTATTCAAACCGTCATAAAAACATACGACCACAACAAGCATAAATATTTTTTGAGAAACATAACTGAAATTCACGATAATATATTAAATTTCTGACAATAACAAGATTGAAAGTATCCGAAAGATTTTCATGTCTATGATGGTTTTAAAATTTCTATAGTTATACAATATGAACTATTGAAAGTGTTACTTATAGAATGGTGCTTATATATAAAACTTAATATAATATGTCAAAAGAAAATCTAAAATAACATATTTTGTGTCAACATATGTGTTACTTAAAGAATGGATGTTAGGCTAATAATTTTTTTAACGTCAGTTTTCTTTCTTCATAATTTCACATAACCCTGTATTTATACTAGCTAATTTAAACAAATACCAATGTCATTAGACAACGAACCATAAGTGGTAGACTAATATTTAATTTTAACTTTATTACTGGACTTTAAAATAAATAACAAAGAAAACCTTATTTTAACTTTCCGCTTTAGGCGCCGTAACTATTTTAGTTATACAACATGTATTCGTTCAACTTCATTTTTAACACATTTTTTTAATTAACATAAAATACTCCATGCACACGCGTTATTGAATAGCTGTTGTCAAAATTTACGGCTCCCCCCTCCGGCTAACAAGTTGTACACGTTTAGAGTTATATTTTTATAATTGCATTTATAAAATTCAATCTTTTTAAATATACAGTCAAAATTAACCCGTACGTATCTTCCAAGATACCGAGAATAGAGACAGAAGTTGATTATATTGATTAAAAAAAAAGAAAACAAGTAAGTAATTAAAAAACAAAATATATAAGATAAAATGTTGGTTAAATAAAACAACCTCCATAACAATTATCTTCAATTAAAAAATATATTGAACTAGAATAAACTTGTATTGCTGCAAATTGAAGGATCTACAATTAAAAAATGACTAACAATTAAACACAAAACAGAGAGATCTGAGACTAATGAAAGCAAAACAAGAACCAAATATGTATATCCTTGTGCAATTTGATGAAGTGTGTGCAATCTCATCCAGATTAATCAACCATGAACTCTCTTTTAATATTTTATATGGCGCTCCCACAAATTTAATTACCGATATAAGCTGTTCCATCAAGCATAATTAAGAGTAATATGTAAAACATGTACCACAAAATAACAACAATATTAGAAAATGAAATACTATAAATATTGAACAGTTAGTATTATTTCAACACTAAGAAAGTGGTGGAATAGAAGCTGCAATTACATGGACGACGAGGCGGCCGTCACGACTAACTAAACGTAATCGGGATGCCTTTAATCATGATCCATGAACCTCCTTCTTCGTCCTTCATTACGTGTAGCCAAAACCCTTGTTTCATCGTTTCAAGCTTCGTACCCTCAGCCAGGTCCTAGTTTTACCTTTTAACACTCAAGAGCCTGCCCTGAAGTGGAGAGAGTGATATTAGAAACTCATTGCTCTTCATACTAAAAATAAAAGCAAAAGGCTATTAATATAGCCTACAAGACTCCATGACCTCATGACTACTACCACTACCTAGATCATGCGTATTAAAAAAACTATTAGATCCACTGCTAACAAATGGTAAGCATGAAATCAAAAGTACTAAGGTTTTGTTTGGTAACTTTTGAATAAGTAAGTATTAAATGAATAAGAGGTCTGAACCAATAAAAATCTAAACCAATTAAAGATCTAAACTAATAAGTGCTGAACCAGATTAAGTGTGTTTGGTTGGATATTTGAATGATTGTATAGAATGACTATTTACCCGTCTGAATTACTTCTTCATATATATAATTTATCTATTTGGTTATAACTTCTAATAATAAATAATTATTAAAGAAATAAAATACAAATCATATAAAAAATTCAAATGTATTCAACTATAACATGTATTATAAATTTAGAAAAATTAACCATATCATAGAAATACAAACCAAACTCAAATTGATGTTTATGAACCATTAATATGAAACTATATTTTTACTTGAATAAATTTAAATGTTTACCTATTTAAATCACAAGCACATGGTGGAAGAAACTAAAAGATGATTTAGAGCCAAAAAAAACCAAACCAAACAGAGCCAAAGAAAAATAAAATGAATTCAATACGATAAAGCTATGCATCAACCCTTAAGTTATATGCTTCAAAAATCAAAATGGGATTGATTTGCTATGAAACTATAATCTACAACACTTAAATAACAAAATACACTTGAAACTTAATTAGTGCAGCCAATAACATCATGCTATGTTCAATAACTATCCTACAATAACTGATAAAAATTAAATAGTAACAATCAAATAATAAAAGCATTGAACCATACTAAACAAGTTCCATATATCCTAACTGCAAAAGTCTTGCCACATAAATATGCAATTAAGATCAATAAAACACTTCAATCCTCTAAAAAATCCAGCAACATACACCATGGCCGTTGAAGACCTGCCATGGCCAAAATCCTCCAAAAACTCCAGCAACAAAACAAGTTCCATATACCCAAAATCCCCCCGTTAAAGACCTGCCATGGTCGACCCCCATCGATGACCTGCAATGGCCGACCCCAAACTACACAAATTTGGCCATGGCCGACCCCCAATCGATGGTCACCGAACACAATGTCCCCATCAATAACCAACCATGGTCAATCCCACCTAAAATAAGCAGTCCCATAGAACACACGACCCCCCGTCAATAACATACGATTGTGAAGAAGAATACATACATATGAAGGGGACGTAGGAGGAGACCATGAGAAGTGCCGCCATCGGTGATGGCCATCAACGAGATACTTGCTGAATGGGACGAAGTTGGAGACGAAAAGTAGGGGAATTTGGTCAGATATCCAATGTTGTCTGACCTAATAAGAGCTCAATAAGAGGTCTTTTTCATTAAGTGGTCATCAAACCACATAGAAGGGTCTAATCGAGTTAGATATTTAGGTCTGATTGGGGTCATTAGGACCCAAACAAATAGCCCCAAACTTGCATAAATAACTAAGACTGTTGTTGTACATACCTATCTTATACATTTTAATTGTTATATGCAGGACCAGTGAAGGCTATGCACTTAAAACACAACAACACAATGAGAAGAATTATTTAGAACACTTAACAGATCAAATAGGGAACTGGTTAATGTTTAGTAACAGATCCTAAGAACACAAGTAAATATGAGACATAACAAGAAGGCAAAACAACACAAGTAATTGCTTTTCAAGAATGCTATATATTGCTTCTCAAGTTCTATTACAGATGTTACTTAGCATACTAGAAAATTACAAGTACTTGAGATACATATACTACATTCTACAGCCGACCATACTTTCAAAACCAGCTGGATACAATTGACTAGACAACAACAAAATCAATGTAGAGTCAAAAGGCAGATTTGTCTTTTGACTAGTGACTATGACATGCCACAGATCACATCCTAATATATTACAAAAAAGATAAAAGTACATAAAGTAGAAAGCATAGACTCAAGACCTCAATGTATAGTTACCAAAAGCATGGACCTTTTCACCAACTTATGTAATTTAGTGACTTTACAGAGTTGTAGCGAAAATGGGTCCAGCTTTATGTAAAGGTACATCAGATAAAGCATCTGTTTAAAAGTATTCGGAAGAAATCTGTATTCAAGTGTTGGCTTTGGAAGACTTTGTCTTTGAACCTTCGGAAGACTTCATCTTTGCTTCAGAAGATATTGGTCTTGGCTTCGAAAGATTTCACACTTAGAGTCTTTTCTAAGTCAGAGTGTGAAAATTTCAAAGCATTTCACTTTAGCACACTTGTGCATGCAAGCAGGAGAGACTTAGGGGGTTTGGGTTGCATCAGCCTTACATTTAATCCTTACAAACTCCCCCTATGCTGATGCTACCGAAACACTTGAAGACTTCAAATATCAATAGTCCTCATTAGGATAATGACCATCCCTTTTTTCATGAAATGATCAGGATCACCCAGACTCTCAAAGTGTCGTCTCATATCAAAGAGATTATACAGAGGCATTTTGAACATATCCTGCCATGTGTAGACATTTTTAACACCTTGATCTCTGATGACATGCCGTCTTTTTAGATTTGTAGTGTATGTCTAGGACAAGATGGGTCTTCCTGATGCTAGAGGAGCTACTTGAATTGGAGTTGGTGGAGCACCCTCTTTTTGCACATCCTCAGGATGTTCTAACTCATCCTGAGGTCTGGAGATAGATGCTTCTTTCCTCTTCTTCTTTGGCTTTAGTTTGGAAACCATCCTTTTTCTCCTCTTTGAACCTTATAACTGAGAAGACTGGCCTGCAGCACCTGATTGATCTTCTTTGTCTTTCTCATCTCTCTTTGAGAAGTGGAAAAGAAGAGAGAGTCATGGTACTCGCTGAAACTTAAGTCTTCATCAGTATAGAAGTCAAGGTAAGGAATAGGTTGGTTTAAGTCTAAAGGTTGGGGATGGTAGCTGTCCCTTGAAGGTTGTACATTTGAGTGTTGAAACTCAGAGTGAAGGCTTAAGACATCGGGCTTGTGAGCTTATTAGGCTAAGCATGAGGAACCTCAACACTGATAATTGAAGTAATGGGAGTGGTTTCCTCCTCAGGAGAAGTGAGAGCTCCAGTATTCACTTCCTCCTGTATGGGTAAGTATATAGGGGCCTGCACAAACTCAATAGTTTGGGCATGGGTTTGTTTTGATTTTATTTTGTAAGTGAGGGTGATTTGTGGCTGTTTTGGTGGTTGAGATGTAGAAGGTGTGGGTTCAACACTAACTTGTGTTGCTAGGTTGTCACCTTGAGCAATGAGCTCTAACATTTTTGGGACAAGGGCTATTTCTACCCCTGAGAAGCCTACAGTTGGCTTCTTTATAATTTTAAAGATGCCGGACTTCATCTATCCCCATATAAAAATATTATCATTTCCCCTCAACTGTGAGCCCAGTTCAAAGTTGGAATGTGTTGAACATATCTAGAAAACATATAATACTCTAAGGAGTCCAAGTTAGCAAGCAAATTTATGTAAGCAAACTAGGAGTACCTAAACTTGACCTCTTGAACCATTCCATGTATTATGAAGGAGAGATCCTCAGGAATCTGGTCCCACCCTCCCTACTTATTTGACAAGTTATGGATAACCACATGAAGAAGGTCTTCCCACTAAGGTGAGACCTTCCCTTTCCTGAAGGTCTTTACAGATAAATCTCCCTCATAGCCTATCTACTCAAAGGAAAACTCACCTTATTCATCATCTAGCTGTAAGTGAGTGTTGATGATGGCCGGAGTGATGAAGATTATCTTCCCTTGCACTGTGGCTGACAGTGACTTCTCCCCATCCATAATGACCTCTTGGCAGGTCTTCTTGAATTCAAGCAGATGCTCCTCATAAATAGTAGGATCAATGGTAAGGGAGGTGAAGTAGTTAGATAGTTCCAAGAAACAGCAAACCTCCGAGAAACTTTCAATTTTCTCAGAGCTTAATAGCGCAACCTGGTTATGTTGCCTGTGAAGTTGCATGGAGAAATCTGGGTTGTTTCCGCAGTTAAGGTTGGCCATTTGAGAAGCTTAAGGGTGAAGGAAGATGAAGAACAAAGGCGGTTTGGGGAAATTTTGGGAATATAGATTAGGAGGAAAGATGAAGATGATAGAAAGAGGGGGAACCGTGAGTATTTATGAGAAAAAGATTTGAGACAAAGTTAATGAAAGAGGACAAACTTTGAAATCCGGATGTCGGTCCCACCTCTGAAAACTAGTTTCCTGTTTGCCCAACAAGTAGTTTTCTTGGAAGTTGAGAAATGTTCCGAAGGTTTTTTTTGCTTCGGAAATTCTGAAGAAGAAACTTCCGAAGGAAAATTTAGCTTCAGAAGATATTTTAAAGGTTTTTGAGAATTTTGCCTCGGAAGAGAATTCACACTCAGAGATTTTTATTCCAAGGAGAAAAAACTTGCGAAGGTAATTTACTTTCAGAAGAAATTGTGCTTTGGAAACATAAGAGTACTTTAGTTAATCTTTTACCTTCGGAAGATATTTCAGAAATTTCTTCCCAAGGTAATTTGCTTTCTAAGACATAAATTTCTTTCGAAGGTAATTTTAAATCTTCCGAAGAGAAAATAGATCAAAATTTTCAAAAATCCAAGAAATATTTTTTGAAAAGATTTTTCTTCCAAAGAAAACAAGGGCTTATGAAGGTGATAAAATAGACAACTTAGGACACACAAGTTTTAGAAATAAATATAATTAAGTTTTAAGAAAAGCTATTCAAAGTTAATCATCCTAATAGCTAATACAAGATATTTAAATCTTTTCTCATCAAATGCTTTGGTGAATAGATCGTCATATTGTTCATTTGTGTTACCTTTGACTAGTCTGATTAATCCCTTTTCAAAGTTATCTCTAATTAAATGATACCTGATATTGATATGCTTTGTCCTTGAGTGCTCCACAGGATTTTTCTGTGATTGAGATAGCACTGTTGTTGTCAATGTGGATGGGAGTCTCCTTAAAGTTGAATCCATAGTCCAGCATCAGGTTCTGAATCCAAAGCACTTGAGCATAGCAGCTTGCAGCAGTAATGTATTTAGCCTCAGCAGTTGATGCAGACACACATGATTACTTCTTACATTGCCAAGAGACTACTCTTCCACCAAGAAATTGGCATCCCCTTGATGTAGACTTTGCAGTCATGTCGCTACCACCATAGTCACTATTTGTATAGGCATAAAGATTAAAATCAGAATTCTTTCAATACCAAAGACCAAGTGATGGAGCACCTTTAACGTATCTTAGAATTCTTTTGACAGTGACTAGGTGTGATATCTTGGGATTGGCTTGATATCTTGCACAAATGCATGTAGCAAACATGATATCTGACCTGCTAGCTGTGAGGTACATAAGAGACCCAATCATTGCCCTGTATAGATGCTCATCAACACACTCCCCCTCAAGATCAGGTCCAAAGGAGTGATTTCTAGCTAGGGTGTCTTAGCAACCTTACAATCAGTCATGTTGAACCTTTTAACTATGTCTTGTACATACTTTGATTGGCTTATGAAGATGCCATTGTCAACTTGCTTCACTTGAATTCCTAGAAATAAATTGAGTTCCCCCATGGCACTCATTTCAAACTTGTCCTTCATCAGCTTCTCGAAGTCTTTGCAGAGTGGATTAACTGACCCAAAGATAATGTCATCTACATATACTTTAACTAGCATTATGTCATCTCCTGTTCCTTTGATGAAGAGATTTCCATCTATAGTACCCCTTTTGTACTGATGCCCACAGAGATACTGAGATAGAGTCTCATACCACTTTCTTGGTGCTTGGTGCAGTCCATAAAGAGCTTTATCAAGCCTGTAGACATAATCAGGATGATTAGGATCTGCAAAACTAGGTGGTTCTTTGACATACACCTCTTCATCAATCACCCCATACAGAAAAGCACACTTGACATCAAGTTAATAGACCTTGAAGTTCCTGGATGCAGCAAATGCCAAGAATATTCTAACAGCTTCCAGTCTTGCTACAGGAGCAAAGATATCAGTATAGTCACTTCTTTCTTCTTGTGTGTATTCTTGAACAACTATTCTAGCTTTGTTTTTTATGACAAGTCCTCTATCATCCACCTTATTCCTAAAAACCCATTTGGTTCTATGGTAGTCTTCCCTTGAGGAAGAGGACATAGGTTCCAAACCTTTTGCCTTTTGAATTGAAGCAGCTCCTCTTGCATAGCTTCAATCCAACTTCCATCCTTTAAAGCCTCATCAATTTTCTTTGGCTCTATCTGGGACAAGAGATAGAGCCAAAGAAACAAGAGTGAAGACAAACACTTGCTTCATGGGTGTCCTCTTTTTCTCACCCCTGAATCAACATCTCCAATGATTGTGGTAGGATGAGACTTGTGGATCCTTAGCTGAGGGATCACAACAAGTTGTGAGAGAGATCTAAATTAGAAAAATTTAGATCTAGCATTAATGCTTCTCCCACCACATCAACACACTTATCAAGTAAAACTTGATCCAATGAGTGTGTAACATCATTGATGTTTACATATATGGAGTGGTTATCAACATCAAGAAATTCTTGATCATTGTCACCACCATCATCTTGTCTTCTGCGTTTGAAGTTTCTTTATCTAGTTGTTGAGCTTCTAAGCTAGAATTTGAAGGCATCTAAGATGTATGAGCTGAATTTGTCAGTGTTGTGCTGATAGAAACCTCATTTGCGGAAGTAGTTACAATAGGAGCTGAAGATGTGTAACTTGAAGGTCTTCTTAGCTCAAATCTTGGATCAGGATCACTTGTAGGTAAGATATCTGTAGATCCTAAAACATTCTCATAAGATTTGTTAAAATCGTTGGTAACTAAATCAAGATCAAATAGCAGTCAGGACTAGAACCAGCTACACAGGGTGTGTGTTCATTGAAAGTCACATTGGCTGACTCCTTAATGATTCTGGTTTTGAGATTGTATACTCTATAAGTATTAGCTTGAGAAGAGTATCCAATGAAGTGTCCATCATCTGATTTCTCAGCAAATTTGGTAATTTGATCTTTGGTATTCAAGATGGTGCAAGGACATCCAAATGACCTGAGAAAACCAATGAAAGGTTTCCTTTTGTGCCAAAGTTCATATGGAGTCTGGCCATGAGTCTTAACCACTAAAACTCTGTTTTGCACATAGCAAGCAGTGTTGACTGCCTTAGCCCAAAAGGTGATAGGCAGCTTAGAGTCAGACAAATGGTTCTTGTAGCTTCAATCAGTGTCCTGTTTCTCCTCTCAGTACACCATTTTCCTGAGGGGTCCTGGGAGCACTATATTGTCTTGTAATACCCTTTTAATCACAAAATGTATCAGGATTTGGTTCTTAAATTCAGTTCCTTGATCACATCTTATGGTTTTGACCTTGTGATCACATTGATTCTCAATCTTTAAGATGAAATTCTTTAGAGTCTCAGGAGTCTCATCCTTAGTTTTAAGGAAAAAGACACGTGAATCTTGTAAAATCATCTGTGATCACTAAACAATAAGAGGTCCTTTCTAAACTCATTAAACTGGTGGGGCCAAAGAGATTCATATGTAACAAGTGTAGGGGTGTAGTTGTAACATCTGCTCTTTTTGAAAATATAAACCCAAACCCGAACCCATTTTGAACTTTCATGCAATGAAACAATATTATCATTAAATTACAGTAATTATTTTAATGAAGCAAATGCATTAAATGTGCAATTTAACAAATATTACGAAATGTTTATTCAATTATTATTTATCAAATCATTTAAACAAGTTATTATAAGTTTATGATTTATAAAATATCTTATAATTTATAAAATAATGTTTTATAAATTTTGAAGTTTTATTTTTCATTTATGAATTAAATTATTAAACTAAAATAAATAATTAATATACAAAGTTTAATATTCTTACAAATATATAAGTCTATAAAATTTTATAAACTAATGATTGATTTAATGGATTTTATAAATAAATAATTTGAAAACAAGGATGTTATAAGTTTAGGGTTCAAAATATAATTCTTGAAACTTAGTTTTAAAAGTTAGACATAAACTAATAAACTATTGAAATAACAGGGACCATGTAAGGTCCCGTCCCCGGAAATCTCACAGTTGGTCAATCACAGCAGTTGAAACATTAAACATTATAATTATACAAACTTAAGCAGCGGAAATAATTTATCAAAAAACCATTCACTTTATTTAAATCACTGTTGTTGAGCAATACATCATCGTTTAACTGATTACAAAAGAATTGTTTTACTACATTACAAAACAACAGCAACATAAAACACGAATGGATGTCAGTCTTTCCCTGCCGAGTGGCTTCACCCTCATGCCATCCTCAGCAATAGTTACCTACCAACTGAAAATGTATAAAAGTCAGCGTTGCTGAGTGAGTTCTAGTTTTAAAAGGTGATAAAATATTTTCTATATGTTGTATATGAAAATACTCTTTCTATGAAATACAACTCTTTACTGTATATGCGAGCACACATTAACTACATGAACAGATACTATTCATTCTCTTTACTGTATGCCTTGTATATTCTATAATCTTTTATCTTTATCTTTCACTTTCTGTATGGACCAATGAGCAATACCCTAAACTGTATGCGCGATGAAAACCAGTGATAGGCCATCTATATCCCTCAAAAGGGTTTTGTTTACTGTATACAAGGCCGACCCAAACACCTAGGGTACACTACAGAGATCCTGCCAATCTCCAAGACTGGCCCTGTGTGCATAATAGGGTAGCTAACCCGCAGCACAGTTGAGCTAACGACAACACGATCGTGTACCTCCTGTAAGCTTGCAAGACTTGTTAACATTTTATTAATGTTCATCTTTTTTTCTTTATTGCTCTTTCTCTTTATTATTACGATATACTTTACGTTACGATAATAAACATACCACATAAAGTCACACACTATAAGTAATAATAATAGCAAAAATAATAATAAGGAACAATCATAATCATGCATGAAACCCATAATTAATAAGCCCTAGTCAAACCTTGGTCAAAACCGTAGGAGCACAAACTCCTAAGAATTCTGTAATAAATTATAAGTGTTGGGCGCTTAAACACTATTTTGGTGCATGAGCCCTGTTTGGGTGTTTCATTACTATGTAGGCGCATCAGTCAACACGTAACTGCTTTAACTCTTAGACGCATGAACAATTCAGGCGCATGGACACAATTTGGGTGTATGAACACTTAGGCGCATGGGTTATTCGGACGCATGGACACTTGGGCACATGGGCCACTTGGGCGCATGGGCACTATTGGGGTGCATGGCCCTACACTTAGTCGTCCGACTAATATTTCTGGGCGCATGGACCACTGTTCAGGCGCATGGGCTATACTTAAACATTTCTAAGGCAAATTTCATGTGCATGGGCTACTGTTCAGGCGCATAGGTTATACTTAAACCATCTGTTCTAAGCTTAACATGGCTATTCTAAACATAAACAACCTATAAGCTTTCAAGAATCAACATCCAACATGCATAATACATACGGGTATACATATGTAAACATTTGAAAATCGTTTAGATACATTTTCAACCCCAAAGATGTTTAAAACACGTAGAAACCGGGGTCTAGAAACTCACCTGATGCAACTTAGGTGTTTCTTCCTTCTAACCCACTTGAAAATGAGTTCAAACACC
The DNA here is from genome assembly GCA_025506515.1 of Flaveria trinervia. Taxonomy (NCBI): domain Eukaryota; kingdom Viridiplantae; phylum Streptophyta; class Magnoliopsida; order Asterales; family Asteraceae; genus Flaveria; species Flaveria trinervia. Next base: position 61,234,353 of record CM046453.1, read on the forward strand.
TAAAACCAACACCAACACACACACAAGCATATAAGCACATAAGCATGTAACCAAGATAAAACCCATCATAAATACTTGAGGACCACGATATCTTACCTTGAATTCGTTCTTCTTCTTCTTCAAACCGAGAGTTTCTGCTCTCTCTCTCTAAATCTGATTTGCAAAAAGGTGAAAAGTGGCATGGTGTGGGCGGCCATGTTGCTTTTGTACCAACTTTTGAAAGATTTGTCCTTTTTGACTCTTTTAACCCCTCATCTTGGGTTAATTGATGTTTCTTTCTTTTTATTACTTTTATAAAAATACTGAGTGTTACAAGTCCACCCCCTTATGTAGGTTTCGTCCCCCGAAACCTGTTATTCCTTGAACAGATGAGGATAATGTTGCCTCATCTCCTCCTCAGTCTCCATGTAGACTCGGATCCCTTCCTGTGCTTCCACTGTACACGCACAAGAGGAACCACTTTATTCCTCAGTTTCTTCTCTTTATGATCGATGATTGCCACTGGTTGCTCCACATAATTGAGCCTTTTGTCTACTTCGATATCCTCCAGTGGAACAATCATGTCTTCATCAGCTAAACACTTTCGCAGATGAGATACATGGAATGTCGGGTGAATCCCACTTAACTCATCTGGTAACTCCAACCTATAGGCCACCTATCCTACTCGAGCAATGATTTGAAAAGGGGCTATATATCTTGAGCTCAACTTTCCCCGCTTCCTGAATCAGATAATACCCTTCCAAGGTGAGACCTTCAACATAACCCGGTCACCCACCTAGAACTCGATCGGCCTGCGTCGTCTATCGGCATACGACTTCTGCCTATCTTTAACTGCCTTCATGAAGGCTTTAATCTTCTCAAGCTTCTTAGTCGTAGCCTTAATTACCTCGACGCTCCCCAATTCCTTTTGACCAATATCACCCTAACAAACGGGTGTTAGTATCTCCTACCGTATAGCATCTCGTATGGTGGCATACCAATGCTGGCATGATAGCTGTTGTTGTACGAGAATTCAACTAACGATAAGTGGTCATCCCAACTTCCCCCAATATCAATCACACATGCCCGAAGCATGTCTTCCAATGTCTGAATGGTCCTTTCTGACTGACCATCAGTTTGGGGATGATAAGCTGTGCTAATATGTAACCTCGTCCCCATGGCATCATGGAATTTCTTCCAGAATTTAGAGGTAAACTGAGTGTCATGATCAGACACAATGGACATCGGCACACCATGACGAGTTACAATCTCCTTGATGAACAGGTCAGCCAACCTCTCAGATGAATATGTCTCACGGATCGGTAGGAAGTGAGCATTTTTGTCAGACGGTCGACAATCACCCATATGGCATCGTACTCTTTCGGAGTACGTGGCAACTTGTTGGACCAAAAGAACCAATGAGCCTGATCAGAGAAACCTCTAAGTCCCACAGGACATCACAACAGCTGAAGAAGACCTGATCAGCTGTTCTACAAAGTCTGAAGAATACAACTGCTGAAGTATTTCTGAAGTACTGAAGACAAAGACTGAGACAACAGCTGAAGATCTAAAGTCTGAAGACTTCAACAAGTACTGAAGACAAAGACTGAAGATCAACAGCTGAAAGACAAAGTCTGATGTTCAAGTACTGAAGACATCAACTGATGTTAACAGCTGATGACAACAGCTGAAGAGGGCTTCTTCAGTTGTTGTGATGGTTTTTCTTCATCAGTAGTTTTCTTTTCCTTTCAGTAGTTTGTTTACTTTTCAGTAGTTTGTTTCCTTTTCAGTACTTGTAAACAACTGAAGAGGTTGTTCTTCAGTTGTTGTAGTATCAGTAGTTTTATGTTTTTCAGTAGTTGTAAATAAGATGTTTAACACTTAGGAACATTTGTAAGGAGATGTCAGTTGTTGACATCTTCAGTAGTTGTTAAACATCAGTTGTTATAAAACGGTTACATGTCACTTTCAAGTGACATCAGCCTACGTCATTCTTTCCTTTATAAGGAAAGATGACTCACCTGTAATCGTGCCTTTGAGGCCGACAATCTTAATGCAATATTCCTTTTTTCTGATATTTCTCTCTCTATAACAAAATTCTTTTATCGCTTTATATCGAATGTTCTTGCTTGAATTTGTCTAATTCTGAGCTATTCCGCTGCTATATTTGTTCAATCGATTAAACCTAGAGGCTGAGATCCTAACAAATGGTATCAGAGCAGGTTAATCATTGATCGATCTAACAATTGATCATTGAAACTGTTCAATCGCTCTAAGTTTGATCGAATTAGCAAATTCGCAAGGATCTGTTATAGAGATTGAGAGTGTATCACTTCTGGCCGTTTTATTTGAGGTTTTTTGTGTGGTTCCGAGCTAAATTTATTGTGATTTTACTTGAATCTGTCTGATTTTCCACAATGACTACTTCTTTGAATGATCCTTTCAATACTGGATCCTCTACCAAGCCTCCGATCTTGGTGAGGAATGAGTATAACATTTGGCAAAGAAGATTGCTCCATCACCTGTCTGTTCATAGCTCAGGTTGTTGGACATCTGTGGTACATGGACCACATAAGCCAATGGTGAATGATCCGGAAACAAACCAGTTGGTTCCAAAGAAGAAGGAGCAATACTCCGATGAGGACAAGAAGTTGTTTGAAATCGATGCAAAAGCCCATGGAATTTTGGCTATGGCTATTCCTAATGAGATTTACTCTGGGCTTCTGCATTGTGAGTCTGCTCATGACCTCTGGAAAGCCATCAAAGAACAATTTGGTGGTACTGATGAGGTTTTAGCAAACAACAGGGAAATCCTCGCCCAAAATATGAGACTTTCTCTCATAGAAAGGGTGAGACTCTGACTCAACAATTTGAGCGTTTTCATGTTTAATCTCTGAATTGAAAATGGTTAAACATGAATATACCAGGAGTCAGATGAACCATAGATTCCTAAGATCACTGCCTGAGAGATGGAACACATATACCATTGTTCTACGCTCAAATGCTGATGTTGATCGCCTATCTCTCACCCAACTTCATGGGAACTGCTTACATTCGAGAGAGAGATAGAGCAGAAAAGGAAATTGGCTTCATCTGGCAAGCTCACTGAGGATTTTTTCCAAGGGAACACTGCCCTGATTGGACATCAAGAGTCAGAATATGCGTCATCTGAAAGCCAGTATGATGAGCATATTGATTTCTCTACAAACACTTCTGAGCCTGCATTTGTGAGTGTTGATAGTTATTCTGCCGGTAGTAATAGTGACAATCTATGTTTCATCATGGATGATCTCAAGGGGATTGCTGATGATGACTTAGAAGAGATGGATATTTTGAGCCAAATGGCCTTGATAAATATCAGATCTCAGAAGTTCTACAAAAGAACTAGAAGGAAATTCCCAGGACTCTCTGGCAAAACCAAAGTTGGTTTTGACAAGAGTAAGTTGAAGTGCCATAAATGCCACAGGCTTGGACACTTTGCAAGAGAATGTAGATCATCTGGATCTAACTCTCCTGCACCTTTTGTGACTTACCCTGGCAATAGTCAACAAAACAGAGGGCAACAACCTGTCAATTCTGGTTATCATCATCAACCACAATCTCCTGCATATTTTGTTCCACAGGGGCCAATGCCATATCCATACCCCTGTTATTACATGCCACAACCAGGCCAGGTTCAAGCACCCACTGCTCAGCAACCACATGCACTCCCTGAGCCTCAACCATCCCAATCTCATCAACCTAATCAACTTCAACAACACAGCTTCTTCACACCAGGAGTTATTGACTGGAGCAGCTTACCAGATGATGTGTCTGGTAATGAACAACTGTTCTCAGGTGCTGGTCAACATGGTGGTGAGCATCCTTTTGGAAATCTAGCTCTCATGGCTTTGGAATCCTCTGATGGATCATCCTCAAGTACCTCTTCAACACAGGTATCACAGGTATCCTCTGAGGCTAAGGCCAAATTATGTTCTGAAACTTGCATAGCAGCATTTGCCTCTATTAGAGAAGCAAATGTGGCTTTAATCAATAAATGTAGAGCTAGAACAAATAATTTCCAAAATAAAGTTGAGTTTGAGTCTGTGCTGAAAGAGAAAACTGATGAGATTTATAAATTAAAATGCCAAATCTCTGATGATAAGGCTAGGGAGGATGTACTCTTAGAGAAGTACAAAGACCTCAAAGATACTCTTGCTGTCACCCAAGTAGAGTGATCGATGGGTACAATCTTGCAAGGGCTTTGAAATGCTTCTTAGTAAGCAAACAGCTTCCAATGTGAAGTTTGGAATTGGTTATAATCACACTGCTCCTCCTACAGATTTTGCTTCAAGAGCAGGAGTAGAATCTGATGGAGAAAGTAATGACCAATCCACCTCATCATGTGATTCACTACTTGATAAAGCACCATCAGTAGTTGAAGTCAGTAGTAATCCCTCTGTGAACCTATCAGCTGATATTGATGGTTCAACTGCTGACACTCACATGATCAATGTTGATCAACCCAAGTGTTATCCCTAGAAGTACTGAGAGTACTGGAGAGCAGGGGATAACATCTGGAGTTCAAATCCCAATAACTGACAGCACTAAAGAGAAGAAAACTGTCAGTAGGAAGGATTTGAAGCCTACTAAGGGAGTTGACAAGAAGGCAAAAAGTGCTTCTAAACTGCTGAAGAGCAAGTCTTCAGTAGTTTCATCTCCTTCAGTTGATGATCAACAGAAGATGAAGAAGAAACCATGTGAAATATGTGGTCTATTCAATCATCTCACAGATGATTGTTGGTACAAAAAGGGATCCAAACTCAAACAAAAGGAGAAAATTAAAGAAAACTTGGCTAAAATGAAAACTGAGTTTGAGTCCAAGTTTGTACCAGCAGCATCAAATCCTGTTACTCCTATGTCCAAAAAGAAATCTAAAAGGGAAGGAGTGCAACAGGCAACAGCTGAGGTTGCTCAAAAGAAGATGGTGCAACACAAGAACTCATCATCAAACACCAATACCAATGTGTCTGAAGAGCTGAAAGCTCTTTCCCAGAATCAGACACAGCTGGTAATGATGGTTCAACATCTGTTGGGAAGAGTTAACCAACTTGATGGCCCTGTGTTGAAACCCAGAAAAGGAGATCCAAGCCAAAGGATTCCTCTTCTACACCATCTCCTTCACCTCAAGCTGTTGTGCCCAATAAACCTGTTAGTTTACCATCTATTGATGAGACCAGGCCCAAAACCAAAAAGGTTTGGGTCTCCAAAACTAACTGATTGTTTATTAATGCAGGATTCTTCAACATGCCAAAGTAGCATCTGGTATGTAGACAGTGGGGGATCTATGCATATGACTGGGAACAACTCACTTCTTAATGACTACTCTCCAGGAAGGAAGGGTTTTGTTTCCTTTGGCAATGATGCAAGAGGTTACATCATCGGGAAGGGCTTTGTTTCCAATGGGGAAATAAGTTTGATGATGTCAACCATGTGGAAAATCTCAAGTATAACCTCTTGAGTGTCAGTCAATTGTGTGACAAAGGCCATGTTGCCCTTTTCACAAGCCAGAACTGCGGATTCTGTCATCCAAAGTTCTGAGTTTGATTGACAAGGTATTGGATGCTCACACTCTCCTGAAGGCCAACAGGACAGGAAGAGTGTATGCCTTAGATCTTTCCAAGAAAATAGATCTCAAAGGCCATCCTTGCCTATTTTCCAAGGCCTCTCCTCAAGAATCTAATCTATGGCATAGAAGGCTGGGACATGTTAACTTCAAGAACATGAATCAGCTGATACACCATAGTTTAGTAAGGGGAATGCCTATGAAGGTTTCAAGTGTGAAAACAACTGCACTGCTTGTTTGAAAGGAAAACAGCACAAGGTTTCATTCCCACCTATTGAAGAACCAAAGTCCACTGCCTGCTTACAACTTCTTCACATGGATCTCTTTGGTCCTGTGAGAGTGATGAGCATGGCAAAGAAGAAATACTGTCTGGTAATTGTGGATGATTACTCCAGATTTGTATGGACTTTCTTTCTACATTCAAAGGATGAAGCTGCAGAGAAGATCATAAACTTTGTGTTGTATGCTGAGAAGCAGTATTCCCTCTCAGTCAAGTGTATTAGAAGTGACAATGGAACAGAATTCAGGAACAATACACTTGATGAGTTTTACCTTTCCAAGGGAATAAAGAGACAGTTTAGTATTCCAAGAACTCCTGAACAGAATGGAGTTGTGGAGAGAAAGAACAGGACCCTCATTGAAGCTGCAAGGTCTATGTTGGCTGATTCTGGACTGCCATTGACCTTTTGGGCTGAAGCTGTCAACACAGCATGCTATGTGCAGAATAGAGTGCTAATAAATCAGAGGTTGATGAAGACTCCATATGAAGTTCTACATCATTTGGCCCCTCTCATTTCATTCTTTAGAGCATTTGGGTGTCCCTGTTTCATTCTCAACACAAAGGATCAGCTCCAGAAATTTGATCCTAAGGTGGATGCAGGGTACTTTGTTGGTTATTCATCAACTTGCAAGGCATACAGAGTCTTCAACTGCAGAACAAAGATGGTTGAAGAGACTCTACATGTCAAGTTCAATGAATCTCCAAAGGACAAGATTCCACAAAGCCCTGTGGAGCTCTTTGATTTGGACATACTGCAATATGTTCCTTATCAATCTCCTGCTGTTGCTCCTGTCAACAGTTCACCACCTGGTGTTACTACTGAAGATGATGATGATAGTAGTAATCACCTCTTCAGGTTTAGTGACCAACTGCCTGAGTCCTCTAAACCTGATGCTCCTGTAGCTCCAGCAGCACCATCCACAACAAATGCTGATGAGATTTCTGCATCCTCAACTTCATTTGAGTTGCCACCATCTTCATGGTTTCAAGAATCTGCATCAACATCTGCTGCTGCTGAAGGTCCTACAAACACTTGCACAGATTTGATTGTTTACCAAGAGCTGAAAAATCACCCAATGACTCAAATCCTTGGTGATATCAATGCTGGTGTTTCCACCAGAAGCCAGTTGTCCAACTTCTGCTTCTATGCTCTCTTCTCAGTCAGCTAGAGCCAAAGAACTATCATGTAGCTTTGAGAGACAATGGATGGGTTGAAGCCATGCAGCTTGAGCTTCTTCAGTTCAAAAAACAGCAAGTGTGGGAGCTTGTTCCTCTACCCCCAGGTAAGTGTGCAATAGGCACTAAATGGGTGTTTAGGAATAAAACTGATGAAAATGGGCTAATTGTTAAGAACAAGGCCAGACTGGTTGTGCAGGGGTTTGCACAAGAAGAAGGTATTGATTATGATGAAACCTTTGCCCCTGTAGCCAGACTGGAGGCAATTAGATTGTTTTTAGCCTATGCTGCACTCCACAATCTTAAAGTTTTTCAAATGGATGTCAAAAGTGCTTTTCTATATGGTAACATAAAAGAAGAAGTTTATGTGTGTCAACCACCAGGCTTTGAGGATAATAAGCACCCAGAATGGGTATATAAGCTTGATAAAGCTCTTTATGGGTTGAAACAAGCACCTAGAGCCTGGTATGAGACCTTATCAAACTTTCTTCTACAGAATAATTTCACTAGAGGCTCCATAGATAAAACTTTATTTATTAAGAAGGTGAATCAGCATAAGCTACTTGTTCAAATTTATGTTGATGATATTATATTTGCATCCTCTGATCCCAAATTGTGTGAGGATTTCCAAAACTTAATGCAACAGAAGTTTGAAATGAGTGCAATGGGAGAATTACAGTTCTTTCTAGGTTTGCAAATCAAACAAAAAGCTGATGGAATTTTTATTCATCAGTCTAAATACACAAAAGATCTTTTGAATAAGTTTGATTTACAAAACTGTAAACCCTGTTCTACTCCCATGTGCAACACCACACAATTGGATGTTGATCAGAAAGGTAAAGATGTTGATGAAACTCTTTACAGATGTATGATTGGTTCCTTGATGTATTTAACAGCTTCTAGACCAGATATTATGTTTGCTACATGTGTTTGTGCTAGATTTCAGGCTGCACCTAAGGAGTCTCATCTGATTGCAGTCAAGAGAATCTTTAGATATCTGCAAGGTACACAATCTCTAGGCTTATGGTATTCCACTGGACATTCTTGCAAATTAGTTGCTTTCTCTGATAGTGACTATGCAGGGTGTAAGTTGACCAGGAAATCAACTTCTGGTGGATGTCAATTCCTAGGCAACTGTTTGATTTCTTGGCAGAGTAAGAAACAAACATCTGTTGCTACATCCACTGCTGAAGCCGAGTACATTGCTGCTGCAAGTTGTACATCCAAATACTCTGGCTTCAGAATCAACTTTTGGATTATGGCATTACAGACTAAGACTCCATTATAATGGATAGTGCTTCAGCTCTTTGCATTGTCAAAAATCCAGTCCAGCACTCTAGGACCAAACATATAGAAATTAGACATCATTTTATAAGAGATTGTTTTGAAAAGGGTCTAATTAATCCTATGTTTGTGCATAGTGCTGATGAGCTTGCAGACATTTTTACTAAGCCTTTGGATAGTTCAACTTTCCACAACCTGGTGTTAAGGCTTGGTATGCTGCAGCTAGAATAAGTGACAACTACTGATGATCTCAGTAATTACTGATGATCATTGGTAACCATGTCACATATAAGTACTGATGAGTTATTTTACCCTCAGTAGTTTTTATAACTACTGAAGGCTAAATGCTTTAAGTACTGTACTTTATCTATTCTAAACTACTGATGTAGTTACAACTACTGAAATCAGTAGAAACAGATAAGTACTGATGTCCTATGAAACAACTGAAAACAGCAAAAAGGCTGATGAGTATGTGAGGACAGTATGAAACAGCTGAAAGGCTATGAATTGACAACTACTGATGAGTACTCTCTCTTCAGTAGTTCACAAACTGCTGTTTCTTCCAAACAACTGAAGCAATACCATGTCTTCAGTAGTTTCACAACTACTGATGACTAACACCAAGTCTTCAGTTGTTTACAACAACTGATGGCACAACCAGGGTCAGTTCAGTTTTCACAACTACTGATGACTAATACCAAGTCCTCAGTTGTTTCAACATCTGAAGTCCAACTTGTCTTCAGTAGTTTTTAAAACTACTGATGCCTAAATAGAGACTTCAGTTGTTTCAACGTCTGATTGTAAACACCATGTCTTCAGTTGTTTTATAACTGCTGACCACACCAATACCATCAGTCGTTTCAAACCTCTGAAAGTTAATACCACGTCATCAGTTGTTTCAAATACTGATGACTAACACCAAAACTTCAGTCGTTTCATAACCCGTACCCTATATATACCTGATCCCTCTTTCAGAGTTTTTCATTCTTTCACGACCTAAAATTCAAAAGCTCTGAAAATCTTTCACCTTCATTAATGGCGACCATGCAACTCAAGCCTCGACACAACTGTGTCGCGTACCTCACTAAATCGCCCTTCTGGACCAAATTCGATAATGCTATAGATCTTATGGTCCAATCACCACTGAAAACGGCCTTCCTCCTAAATCCAATCATTTATGCCGATTCGCTACATCAGTTTTGGACGAATGCAACTGTTAATGGAGAATCTATCCATTCGTCCATCAACTCTCATAAGGTGGTCATCTCTACTGCTACCATCCGCCAGATATTACTATTAGATGATGCTGCCTACCCTGTTGGATATCCTAAGCGCCAACTTGATCTTTCATTTGGACAACATGGATATCAAGGCGATCTTAGTGCTTCGACCATCCTGAAGAAACATTTTCCAGATGCTGAACGCTTGATATTTCATATGGTAAATGTTTGCCTGGCCTCGAAGACTTCTTCTTGGGATCAACTGTCTTCCAGATGGCAACAGGTACTGTTCTCTATCCTTGAACAAGAACCACTAAACTTTTCTGAAATAATTTTTCTTGAAATCAAGGATATGGCCACAAAACCACTTTCTAACCGTTGGATACTATATCCTCGGTTTATAATGGCCATAATAGAGAATCAGCTTCATGCTGAGGGACTAGTTGGTCTGGGAGTCCCTGCTTTGGCTGTATTGCCGGAGGTATACCCCGACACAACACTGACCAAACTCTTAAACAGGCTGCCAAGCTGCGCAAACCCACGCAGCTGGAACCCACAGCCTCCACTTCCACATCCAAAGTCCCCTCCAAACCCACAAAGAAGAAGCCTAAGAAGGCTACTCAGGGAGTTGAGTCCCCTGAGGATGCTCCTGCTGCACCAAAGCAGGTTATCTCTACTGGAAATAACCCCCCAGTAGAGACTATGACTCCACCAACCGAAGCCGCTCAGGTTTCCTCTCAAAAGGAACCTGATGCAACCACTCAAAGGGAAGCCACACTGCTGGGATCCTCCTCACTTGAGGGATTACCATTGAAAAGCACCACTCGCCCCGGTGCACACACTGCTTCCACACCCTCTCCTGATGCAACCGCCCCTCAAAGCCCTACAATAATTGTTGCAAAAGTGCTGACGCAGTTGCATTCCTCACCCCCCACCCAGACACCAATCACTACTGGGATAACCTCAACACTGAGGGGAGGATCACAATGCTTCTGTCAACCCACAGCACAGGGTTATCATGTTCCATCTTCTAGTGTAGACAAGGAGGTGCGAACTTCTGGTGAGGCTGCCACTGCCTCTGACTCAGCAAATGACCAGGGTGCAGTTGGTAACATCTCTAAGACCTCACCAGCGGCAACAGCTGATGAAGGACATAGTCCTGAGGCTGGAAGTCCCCAGAACCAAGAACAAGGGCACATGCTATAATTGATCTACACTCAAGGCATGTTCATCCTGACTCTGTCAGGAGGTCAGGTGATTCATCAACTGATGATGACCTGAGCTTCTTCTATGATGTAGTTGCTCAAAACACCATCCTAGAGGATGAGGTTAGCAGACTCAAAGAGCTGCTGGCCAAGATGTCTCAGGATGAAAGTCCATCTGCCACCACAATACACCCACAGATGGCACCTTCTTCTGAAGGTCCCCTAAACACTGAGCCAATCCATACTTCCAAGCCACCAGCCTCTGCTTTTGGCACTGATTCTCAGGAACAGAACCATCCTGATCAATCAGTTGCTACCTTCAAAAATCCCTACCTCTCATCACTCCCATGATCACAGATATAGTGATCAAAGCCATTGATGAGAGGCTTCCTACAATAATACACCCCTGGTGGAGGAGTTGGTGACCAAATCACTTTTCTACTGCTCAAACCCTTGCACCCAATGCAACCAAAAGGGGGAGAGTCAGTCAGTTAAAGGAAAAAGGAAGAGGACAGATGGGGAGAAGGAAAGAATCAGAGAAGGTAAATGAGAAGGAGAAGGAGAGTGAGAAGAGAGCTGAAGTGAATGAAGTCAAAAAGACTTTCATGTCACATATCAAAAGAGGAAAGGAGAGTCTGAGAAGGAGAAGGAGCTGAATGATATGGTGAAAGAAGCTGATGCCAACCATAACCGTTCAATGGATAAAATCATTGATCAGTTATATAGGCAGGGTTTTGACATCCAACAACTAGACTCCGAGATCAGAAGGTTGGAGACAGAGGAGATCAACTCAAGATGGGCTAGTTATGATGCCTTAGAAAGAGAAAGGCTGGAGATAATGATTAGATTTATAGCCAAATACTTGGGAAGATCTCTGATAGAAATAAGGCCTGGACCAGGGACAACATCTTGGCAATAACCACCAAGATTTGTTCGTCTGAAGCATACTCCAAAGGTTTAGTGATTGAGGCATTGAATGAAGCTGGGGTTGGAAACCAAAAGAACTGACAAAATTTACTAAAGCCTCCCTTACAGCCAAAATGCTAAAACAGTCTGAAAAGCCTCTATCCTCAAAATCACTACCTCCACAACCCACTAAAACAACCCCTTTACCCTCTAAACCAACCATCCAACCCACAAAACCAAATCCTTTACCCCCAAAACCCACTGCCAGTGATGTACCTAGACAAAAAAAGAAAGGTACTGAGGCTGATGAAGATGAAGAGGAGGAAGACAGACTGCCACTCTCTGCAGTTATCACTTTGCCTAAGGCTAATCCAATGTCCATCACTCCTGCTTCTCAAATGCATGATGTGATGATAAAGATTGAAGAGGAACAGATGCAAAGACATGATGAGGAAATGCTGAAAAGCATTGACAAAGCATATGCCACATCCTCTTCAATGATTAGCATGAAGAAAGAAGTCTTAAGATTGTACACCCTTGCTAATACCTTTCAATACCAAAGGGAAAAAGTAAGGATATGGCCTGATCCTAGGGTGGCACACAGGATTGTCAAGAAAGAAATTCCTTCAAAATACAAGGGCCAAGTGAAGAGGGTTGTCGACGAAGACATCACTGTGGTTCTTGTAGTGTCCCTTTGGGAAATTGTTGAAGAATTCAAGAAAGCCTATGAAGCCAAACAACCACCCCAAAAGATGTTGGAGAATAAAATCATAAAGAAGGGATTGGTTTACAAAAGACTTGAAAACTTCAAACAAGATGAGCTCAACCTGCTCTTAGAAGGGACTCATCCAGATGAGTTTGCTTACAGACAAATAACCACGGTTGAGCTCAAGAATGGAAAACAGGCTAAGTACATCTCTGAAGTGTATGGCCGAGAAGGATTGTTTGATGGTGTGCCCGAGGTGCTGACAATGGATGAGCAGATCATGTTTCTAAGGGCTTACACCAGGGAATCCTATAGGCTGATACACGGGAAGTAGATCTCATGGTTGGGGTAACAGCTCAGTGTCCAAGTCCCCAATACAGAGCTCCCAACCATATCATGCAAAACAGATCATCAGAGACTTCTTCCCAGGCCGGTGCTGAAAAAGGGTCACTTCTCATCTGATCAAGAGGATAAAAAGACCAATCTATCTGCCAAAATAAGTGGGACTCGTCAATAACTTAGAGGTTTTGGCTGCATTGGTTCAGGGGGAGTTTGTTGGACCAAAAGAACCAATGAGCCTGATCAGAGAAACCTCTAAGTCCCACAGGACATCACAACAGCTGAAGAACCTGATCAGCTGTTCTACAAAGTCTGAAGAATACAACTGCTGAAGTATTTCTGAAGTACTGAAGACAAAGACTGAGACAACAGCTGAAGATCTAAAGTCTGAAGACTTCAACAAGTACTGAAGACAAAGTCTGAAGATCAACAGCTGAAAGACAAAGTCTGATGTTCAAGTACTGAAGACATCAGCTGATGTTAACAGCTGATGACAACACTGATGACACAGCTGAAGAGGGCTTCTTCAGTTGTTGTGATGGTTTTTCTTCATCAGTAGTTTTCTTTTCCTTTCAGTAGTTTGTTTACTTTTCAGTAGTTTGTTTCCTTTTCAGTACTTGTAAACAACTGAAGAGGTTGTTCTTCAGTTGTTGTAGTATCAGTAGTTTTATGTTTTTCAGTAGTTGTAAATAAGATGTTTAACACTTAGGAACATTTGTAAGAGATGTCAGTTGTTGACATCTTCAGTAGTTGTTAAACATCAGTTGTTATAAAACGGTTACATGTCACTTTCAAGTGACATCAGCCTACGTCATTCTTTCCTTTATAAGGAAGATGACTCACCTGTTATCGTGCCTTTAAGGCCGACAATCTTAATGCAATATTCCTTTTGTCTGATATTTCTCTCTCTATAACAAAATTCTTTTATCGCTTTATATCGAATGTTCTTGCTTGAATTTGTCTAATTCTGAGCTATTCCGCTGCTATATTTGTTCAATCGATTAAACCTAGAGGCTGAGATCCTAACAAACTTCATTATGAAATCCATGGTGATGTGCTCCCACTTCCATTCCGGTATATCCAAATGTTGGATCTTCCCATACGGCTTTTGATGTTCGGCCTTCATCTGTAAGCAAGTAATGCACTTACTCACATACTCCACCATATCATGCTTCATACCTGGCCACCAATAATCTTTCTTCATATCTTGATACATTTTTGTGGCACCAGGATGAATGGAGTATCGAGTCTTGTGAGCTTCATCCATAATCCTTATACATAGATCCCCGAAACGAGGAATCCACACCCGTCCAAATCGGGTTTTAACACCGAGTGTGTTTTCACCCAATTCCCCAACCAGACCTCTCATCCTTTCAGAGTTAAGATGATCTTCTTTCAGTGCCTCATCTTGAAACTTTGACTTGCTTCATCACATAAGAGGTCATGATTAGTTGATATGCTTTCACCCGAATCGGCTCGGGCCTCTCCTTTTAGCTAAGAGAATCAGCCACCACGTTGGCCTTGCCCGGATGGTAATAGATCTCACAATCATAATCTTTTATGAGCTCCAACCATCTTCTCTGCGTCATGTTCAGACCTTTTTGCTCGAAAAGTACTTCAAGCTCTTGTGGTCAGTGAAAATGGTGCACTTCGTCCCGTACAGATAGTGCCTCCAAATCTTGAGTGCAAAGACAACCACGGCTAATCCCCATCATGAGTAGGATAGTTAACCTCATGCACTTTCAGTTGTCGGGATGCGTAGGCTATCACCTTACCTCCCTGAATCAACACACAACCCAACCTCGAGTAAGAAGCATCTGAATATACCACCAAATCCTCGCTTCCTTTGGGTAATGACAAGACAAGGGTTTGAGTCAGTCTGGTCTCAACTCCTTAAAAGCCCTTTCTTGCTCTTCACCCCACACAACTTTACATCCTTATGGGTCAGCTTAGTCAACGGGGAGGCTATCTTGGAGAAGTCCTGAATGAACCTTTGATAATATCCCGCTAACCCCAAGAAACTACGAATCTCGGATGGCGTTGTTGGAGATTTCCATTGTATTACAGCCTCCACCTTAGCAGGGTCTACCATAATCCCCTCGGGATTTACCACGTGACCTTAGAATTGAACTTCGCATAACCAGAACGCGTACTTGGAGAATTTGGCATACACTTCTCCCTTCTTAAGGTCTCCAACACCTCCCGAATGTGTCCAACATGCTCTTCTTTGCTCTTCGAGTAGATCAGGATATCATCATGAACACAATCACTGATCTATCCAACATCGGCCGACACACTCTATTCATCAAGTCCATAAAAGCAGTTGGCGCATTGGTCAGACCAAATGCCATAACAAAGAATTCATAGTGACCGTAGCACGTGCGAAAAGCTTTTTTAGGGATATCCTGCTCCTTCACCTTTAGCTGATGGTAACCAGATCGAAGATCTATCCTTGAAAACCAACTGGCACCCTGAAGCTAATCAAACAAATCATCAATCCTCGGTAAGGGGTATCGTTCTTCACTGTCAGCTTGTTCAGCTCACGGTAATCGATGCACATCCTCATGCTGTTCAGCTCACTGAAAGTCGCACACCACTGGTACCTCGGATAATCGCGGCAATGACGCATCCACGTCTTTTATGTAGGCCAAGCAGGCACTACATCTACGTTTCATGCACTTCCCCGCCACCGCCATCGAAATCATCTTCGGGATCGTAGTAACGCGATCTCCATAATCGTAACCAAACTCCCATCAGACGCAACTAATCAAATCATCTTCTTGCGACATACGATGTTTGCTTCATAGGTTGCTAACCAGTCCATGCCTAGAACTATATCAAATCCACCTAGGAGTATCACGTGTAACCTAGCAGCAAACCTATGACCTTCTAGTTCTATGGCACAGTCCTCTATCACATCAGTAATTCTAGTGGACTAACCAATAGTAGTTTCTGCATCGAATGGTGCACTGACCTTTCTAATACTAACAGGCAACTTAGCACTGAAAGTAGTGGAAATAAAACTACTGCTAGCACCGGAATCAAACAATACAGAGGCATAAATTTGGTTTACTAGAAACATATCGGACATAACATCGGGATCAGCTCTGGCTTCCTCCCGGGTCATAGTGTAAGCTTTAGCACTTGCCCTCTGCCCTCCTTCCTCCGGCTTCTTATTCCCCTCTCTCGAGCTCTCTGCCCTCGGATTCTTATAGTCTCTAGCGATGTGGCCAGCCTTGCCACACCTGAAGCATACATTCATTCCCATCCTGCACTCAACAGTATGCCCCCTTCCATATTTGCCACACTTCTTCAACCCTACACCAGATGTGACCACACGTCGGTCACCCACCTTCGCCACCTTATTCTTTGGAGTGGCTCCACCACGTCCAAACCATTTCCCATTCCAGTTCCGGTCACCACCACCCTTCTTGTTCACCTCAGCCACCACCACCTCGCGCTCATCATATAATCTACCAGCCAAATCAACCGCCGACCTAAAAGTACTCTGCCGGGCGACGATCATATGCCTACGATATCCGCCCGACAGCCCCTGGATGTATCGCTTAATCTTTCGTGACTGTGGTGTCACTTGATCGGGCACCAGCCGCGCCATTTCATTGAATTTCGTGGTGTACTGCTGGTGTGTCATCGTTCCCGCCTCCAGCTGCAGGAACTCTCTTTCTACCTTATCCATTTCTCTGTGGGGACAGAATTCCTTAATCACTAACTTCTTCAGTTTAGGCCATCTCATTCTCCCAATGGCCTTGCTACCCTCGGCTTAGACAATGTTGTCCCACCAACACAAAGCCGAGTCCATAAAAGAGTGGGTAGCAAATTTCACCTTCTGATCTTTACAACACGCACTGATATCGAGGACATCCCCCATTTCCTTCACCCACCGATGAGCAGCAACATCAGTGCTGTTTCCATCGAAGGTAGGGGGCTTGCATCTCATAAACGCTCTGTAATTACAGCCTCGTGCCGCCTCCGGCGCAGGCTCTTCTTCCTCCTCTTCATCATCAGAGAGAACCATTTCCGGCCCCCGGTTGCTCTCGTCCTCCCGAGGACCTGTTCCTCTCCTTCCACAACAGCCTCCATTACTGAGGCTCGCAGATTGGCGCTCTCGTCGCCACCCTCCGGATGAGGGGTCTCTGGTTGTTCATGTACCACGTTCCCGACTCTGGGTCTCCTTCTCTTGGGTCATGGAGCAGCACCTTGACCTCCACCACGAGAGGATTTCGAAGATATACCGCCAACCATCCTCTAAACACACACTATAAGATTCAAACACTAATGTAACACTTGGTTATTATTAAAGACAAGAAGTAAAGAATAAAAGAAAGAAAGGCAATTCAGTCCAAGTGGAGGGACTACAAGTGTAAAAAGGACAAAAATATTTGAAAAGTTGGTGTAAAGGTGGGCATGGCCGCCCACCCTCACTTCACATCATCATCTTCACCCGGTTTTAGAGAGAGAGAGCAGAGAAACTCTCGGCTAAAGAAAAAAAAGAAGAAGAGAAGTGAATTCAAGGTAAGAATTCAAGGTTTTCATATGTTTATGATGGGTTTTATCCCGGTTATATGCTTATGTGCTTATTGTTGCGATTGTGCCCGTGTGTGTGTGTTTGGGGTGTTTTTTAGGTGTTTGAACTCATTGCAAGCGGGTTAGAAAGGAAGAAAACACCCAAGTTGCACCAGGTGAGTTCTAGACCCCGGTTCTTACTTGTTTTAAACTATCTTTGGGGCTGAAAATGTATTAAAATGTTTTTGCAAAGTTTATGTATGTATGCCCGTATGTATTGTGCTTGTTAAATGTTAATCCTCGAATGTTTATAGATGGTTCATGCTTAGAATAGTCATGTTAAGCTTAGAACAAGTGGGTTTTATGAATGGGTATAAAACATGCTAAGAACGAGTTACACAGAAGGTTCATACGTTTGAAAATGCCTTAGAAAGATTTAAGTGTAGCCCATGCGCTTGAACAGTGGCCCATGCGCCTAGAAATGTTGGCTGGACGACTAAGTGTAGGGCCATGCGCCCCAATAGTGCCCATGCGCTCAAGTGACTCATGCGCCTAAGTGCCCATGCGTCCAGATTACCCATGCGTCTAAGTGTTCATACGCACAAATAGTACCCATGCGCCTGAATAGTTCATGCGCCTAAGTGATAAAATGATTAAGTGTTGGATGATGCGCCTGCATAGTGGTAAAACGCCCAAATAGGGCTGATGCACCTAAATAGTTCCCATGCGCCTAACACTTAGAAAATTTTACAGAGTTTTCTAGGAGTCTGTGCTTTAGGGTTTTGACCAGATTGACTAGGGCTTAGCAATGATGATGTTCCATGCATGTTATGATTACATATGATGTTCCCTATCATTATTATTGTTGTTATTATTATTATTACTTATAGTATGTGACTTTACGTGGCATGTTATTATCGTAACGTAAAGTATCTAGTAATAATAAAGCGAAAGAGAAATAAAGAAAAGAAGAGGAACCATAATAAAATGTTAACAAGTCTTGCAAGCTCATAGGAGGGACACGACCGTGTTTTCGTGAGCTCAACTATGCTGGGGTTAGCTACCCTATGCACACAGGCCAATAAATGAGATTGGCAGGACCCTTGTAGCGTACCCTGGGTGATTGGGTTGGCCCTGTTCACAGTATACAGAACCCTTTCGGGGGATACAGTTGACCCTTTCGAGGGATATAGATGGCCCATCACCGTTTTCCATCACGCACATAGTTGGGGTATTGCTCATTGGTCCCATAGACAGTGAAAGATAAATATAAAAGATGCATTGTAAACAAGGCATACAGTAAAGAGAACGAACAATGATTGTTCATATAGTTGATGCGTGCTCGCATATACAGTACAGAGTTGTATTTTACAAAAATGAGTATTTTATATACAACATATAGAAAGTATTTTATTACTTATAAAACTAGAGCTCACTCAACAACGCTGACTTTTATATATTTTCAATTGGCAGGTAATTATTGCTGAGGATGACACGAGGGTGAAGCTACTTGGCAGGAAAAGACCGACATCCATTCCTACTTTATGTTGCTGTTGTTTGCAATACAGTAAAACATTTTTTGTAACCAAATAGTGCTTTATTGCTCAACCACAGTGGTTTAAATGAAATGAATGGTTTTGATAAACTAATTCCGCTGCTTAAGATTGCATAGTTATAATGTTTAATGTTTTTAATTATTGTGAATGACCGACTTTGAGGTTCCCGGAACGGGGCCTTACAAGTTGGTATCAGAGCCAAAGTTTAAGAAAATTAGGTTAAAACAAAATTTTAAAACCTAAACTTAAACTGAAAATGGGACAATGGAGGGATGTCAGCCCGAGTAGCTACGTGCCATCAGGTATGTCTATTCCTAATGTTAACGGTATTATGTGTGCATGCTATTTGATTATGTGCTCTTAGTAGATTTAGATACTGATTAAGTTAGGATAGGAGATGCTTGGGGTATGAAGAGTAAAGTACCTGGCTAATCATAACTGGCCACTGTAATTAGGGACTTACTATACTTGACATAAATGAGTATTACCTGAATGACCGTGTTAGTGTTTGAATCTTATAGTGTGGTTATAGAGGATGGCTGGCGGTAGATCTTCAAAAGCCTCTCGTGGTGGAGGTCACGGTGCTGCTTCGTGACCCAAGGGAGGGAGACCCAGAGTAGAGAATGTGGTTCATGAAGAACAAAGACCCCTCATCTGGAGGGTGGTGATGAGAGTGCCAATCTAAGATCCTCAGTAAAGGAGGCTGTGGTGGAGAGGTTCACCAGGTCATGCAGACGATTCTACCGTCTGTGGTGACTGAAGTGATCAAGGCCGTAAGGGATGGGGAAAGAAAGGAGAGGAATAGGTCCTCGAGAGGACGAAAACAACCAGAGCCGGAAACAGTTCTCTCTGATAATGAGAACGAGGAAGAAGAGAGGCCGCGCCAGAGGCAACCCGAGGCTGGAACTATGGGGCGTTATAAGATGCAAGCCCCCTACTTTCGATGGGAATGGCACTGCTGCGGCTGCTCACCGGTGGGTGAGGGAAATGGAGGCTGTCCTCGATATCAGTGAGTGCCGTGAAGATCAGAAGGTGAAATTTGCTACCCACTCTCCTGTGGACTCGGCTTTGTGCTGGTGGGACAACATTGTCCAAGCCGAGGGTAACAGGGCCATTGGGAGGATGAGATGGCCTAAACTCAAGAAGTAGTGATTGAGGAATTCTGTCCACACAGAGAGATGGATAAGGTGGAAAGGGAGTTCCTGCAACTGGAGGCGGGAACAATGACACACAGCAGTACACCAATAAATTCAATGAAATGGCGCGGCTGGTGCCCGATCAAGTGACACCACTGTCACGGAAGATTAAGAGATACATCCAAGGGCTTCCAGCGGATATCCGTAGGCATATGATCGTTGCCCGGCCGAGCACTTTTAGGTTTGCGGTTGATCTGGCTGGTAGATTATATGATGAGCGCGAGGAGGTGGTGGTGGCTGAGGTGAAGAAAACGAGTGGGGATGGAAGGAACTGGAATGGGAAACGGTTTGGACGTGGTGGAGCCACCCCAAACAATAAGGTGGCGAAGGTAGGGGACCGACGTGTGGTCACAGCTGGTGTAGGGAGGAAGAAATGTGGTAAATATGGAAGGGAGCATGCTGGAGAGTGCAGGATAGGGATGAATGTATGCTTCAGGTGTGGTCTGCCTGGCCACATTGCCAGAGACTGTAAGAAGCCAAGGGCGGAGAGCTCGGAGGCGGGAAATAAGAAGCCGAAAGAAGGAGGGTAGAGGGCAAGTGCTAGAGTATACACTATGACCCGGGAGGAAGCCAGAGTTGATCTCGATGTTGTGTCAGGTATGTTTCTGGTAAACCAAACTTGTGCCTCTATATTGTTTGATTCTGGTGCTAGTAGGAGTTTTATTTCTACTACCTTCTACGCTATGTTGCCTGTTATCAGTAGAAAGGTCAGTGCATCATTTGATGTAGAAACTTCTATTGGTAAGTCCACTAGAACTACTGATGTGATAGAGGACTGTAGCATAGAACTAGAAGGTCATAGGTTTGCTGCTAGGTTACATGTGATACCCCTAGGTGGATTTGATGTAGTACTAGGGATGGACTAGTTAGCAACCTATGAAGCAAACATCGTATGTCGCAAGAAGATGATTCGATTAGTTGCGTCCGATGGGAGTTTGGTTATGATTTGTGGAGATCGTGTCACGACGATTCCGAAAGTAATTTCGATGGCGGGGTGGTGTGAAAGTGCATGAGGCGTAGATGTAGTGCCACTTAGCCTACGTAAAGGATGTGGACCCGCCAACACCGCAACTATCTGATGTACAAGTTGTGTGTGACTTTCCGGACGTATTCCCGGAAGACTTACCCGGCGTGCCACCGGATCGCGAGATTGAGTTCCAAATTGACTTGATACCCGGCGCTCAACCATGCCAAAGCCCCGTATCGATTAACTCCCACAGAAATGAAAGAACTCATGGAACAGTTGCAAGAGCTGCTCGATAAGGGGTTCATTAGACCGAGTATCTCTCCCTAGGGTGCTCCGGTCCTGTTTGTGAAGAAGAAAGACAGTAGTATACGGATGTGCATCGATTACCGTGAGCTTAACAAGTTGACAGTGAAGAACCGATACCCCCTACCAAGGATAGATGATCTATTTGATCAGCTCCGAGGTGCCAGTTGGTTTCCAAGGATAGATCTTCGATATGGTTACCATCAGCTGAAGGTGAAGGAGCAGGATATCACTAAAATAGCTTTTCGCATGCGCTACGGTCACTATGAATTCCTTGTTATGTCATTTGGCCTGACCAATGCGTCAGCTGCTTTTATGGATTTGATGAATAAAGTGTGTCGGCAATGTTGGATAAATCAGTGATTGTGTTTATTGATGATATCCGGATTTACTCAAAGAGCAAGGAGGAGCACGCCAATCACATTCGGGAGGTGTTAGAGACCTTATGAAGGGAGAGGTTGTATGTCAAATTCTCCAAATGCGCGTTTTGGTTACGCGAATTTCAATTCTTAGGTCACGTGATAAATCCAGAGGGGATTATGGTAGACCCTGCTAAGGTTGAGGATGTGATGCAATGGAAGTCTCAAGGACGCCATCCGAGATTTGTAGTTTCTTGGGGTTTGCGGGTTATTATCAAAGATTCATTCAGGACTTTTCCAAGATCGCTTCTCCCCTGACCAAGTTGACCGAAAGGATGTAAAGTTTACGTGGGGTCAAGCCCAAGAACAGGCGTTCGGGGAGTTAAAGGTGAGGTTGACTCAAGCTCCTGTCTTGTCATTACCCGAAGGAAGCGAGGATTTGGTGGTATATTATGATGCTTCTTACTCGGGGTTAGGGTGTGTATTAATGCAAAGAGGGAAGGTTATAGCCTATGCATCCCAACAGTTGAAAGTTCATGAGGTTAACTACCCTACTCATGACCTGGAGCTAGCAGTCGTGGTCTTTGAACTAAATATTTGGAGGCACTATCTATACGGGACGAAGTGCACCATTTTCACGGACCACAAGAGCTTGAAGTACTTCTTTGAACAAAAATATTTGAACATGCGGCAGAGGCAATGGTTGGAGCTTATAAAGGATTATGATTGCAAGATCCATTACCATCCGGGCAAGCCAACGTGGTGGCCGATGCTCTAGCCGGAAGGACAGGCCCCAGCCGATTCGGGGGTGAAAGCATACCAACAAATCATGACCTCTGACATAATGAAGCAAGTCAAGGAGTTTCAGGATGAGGCATTAAGAGAAGATCATCTAAACTCTAAAAGAATGAGAGGTCTGGTTGGGGAATTGAGTGAAAACACACCTGGTATTAAAACTCGATTTGGACGGGTGTGGATTCCTCGTTTCGAGGATCTACGTGTGAGGATTATGGATGAAGCTCACAAGACTCGATACTCCATTCATCCAGGTGCACAAAGATGTATCAAGATATGAGAAAAAATTATTGGTGGCCAGGTATGAGGGTTTGTGACGTGGTGGAGTATGTGGGTAAGTGCCTTACTTGCCTACAGGTGAAGGCGGAACACCAGAAGCCGTATGGGAAGATCCAACCTTTGGATATACCAGAATGGAAGTGGGAGCACATCACCATGGATTTCATTACAAAGCTACCACGTACTCCGAAGGGGTACGATGCCATATGGGTGATTGTTGACCGTTTGACGAAGAGTGCTCACTTCCTACCGATGGGAGACATATCATCCAAGAGGTTGGCGAACTTGTTCATCAAGGAGATTGTAACTCGTCATGGTGTGCCGGTGTCCATTGTGTCTGATCGTGTGACACCCGGTTTACGTCTAAATTCTGGAAGAAATTCCATGACGCCATGGGGACGAGGTTACATATTAGCACGACTTATCATCCCCAAACTGATGGTCAGTCAGAAAGGACCATTCAGACGTTGGAAGACATGCTTCGGGCATGTGTAATCGATTTTGGTGGAAGTTAGGATGACCACTTACCGTTAGCCGAATTCTCATATAACAACAGCTATCATGCCAGCATTGGTATGCCACCATATGAGATGCTATACGGTAGGAGATGCAGAGCACCCATTTGTTGGGGTGACATTGGTCAGAAAGAGTTGGGAAGCGTCAAGGTAATCGAGGCTACGACTGAGAAGCTCGAAAAGATTAAAGCCTTCATGAAGGCAACCAAAGATAGACAAAAGTCGTATGCCGATATAAACGACGCAGACCAATTGAATTGTAGGTGGGTGACCGGGTTATGTTGAAGGTCTCACCTTGAAGGGTATTATCAAATTCAGGAAGCGGGGCAAGTTGAGCCCAAGATATATAGGCCCTTTCCGAATCATTGCTCGAGTAGGAGAGGTGCCCTATGGATTGGAGTTGCCAGATGAGTTAAGGGAATTCACCCGACATTCTTGTATCTCAGTTGAGGATTTGCTTAGCTGATGAAGACATGATTGTTCCTTGGAGGACATTGAAGTCTATGAAAGGCTCAATTATGTGGAGCGACCAGTGGCATCATCGATCGTAAAGAGAAGAGGCTGAGAAATAAAGTGGTTTCTTGTGTGTGTACAGTGGAAGCACAGGAAGGGATCTGAGTCTACATGGGAGACTGAGGAGGAGATGAGGCAGCATTATCCTCATCTGTTTGAGGAATAACAGGTTTCAGGGATGAAACCTATATAAGGGGGGTGGACTTGTAACACCCGGTTATTTTTAAAAGACAAGAAACAAAGAATAAAAGAAAGAAAGGCAATTCAGTCCAAGTGGAGGGACTAAAAGTGTAAAAAGGACAAAAATCTTTGAAAAGTTGTGTAAAGGTGGGCATGGCCGCCCACCCTCACTTCACATCATCATCTTCACCCGGTTTTAGAGAGAGAGAGCAGAGAAACTCTTGGCTAAAGAAAAAAAAGAAGAGAGAAGTGAATTCAAGGTAAGAATTCAAGGTTTTCATATGTTTATGATGGGTTTTATCCCGTTATATGCTTATGTGCTTATGCGTTGCGATTGTGCCCATGTGTGTGTTTGTGGTGTTGTTTTAGGTGTTGAACTCATTGCAAGCGGGTTAGAAAGGAAGAAAACACCCAAGTTGCACGGGTGAGTTCTAGACCCCGGTTCTTACTTGTTTTAAACTATCTTTGGGGCTGAAAATGTATTAAAATGTTTTTGCAAAGTTTAGTATGTATGCCCGTATGTATTGTGCTTGTTAAATGTTAATCCTCGATTGTTTATAGGTGGTTCATGCTTAGAATACTCATGTTAAGCTTAGAACAGATGGATTTTATGAATGGGTATGATAACATGCTAAGAACGAGTTACACAGAAGGTTCATACGTCTGAAAATGCCTTAGAAAGATTTAAGTGTAGCCCATGCGCCTAAGATACCTTAGAAATGTTAAGTACAGCCCATGCGCTTGACAGTGGCCCATGCGCCTGAACAGTGGCCCATGCGCCTAGAAATGTTGGCCGAACGACTAAGTGTAGGGTCATGCGCCCCAAAAGTGCCCATGCGCCCAAGTGAGTCATGCGCCTAAATGCCATGCGTCCGGATTACCTATGCGCCTAACACTTAGAAAATTTACAGAGTTTTCGAGGAGTCTGTGCTTTAGTGTTTTGACCAGAGTTGACTAGGGCTTAGTAATGATGATGTTCCATGCATATTATGATTACATATGATGTTCCTTATCATTATTATTGTTATTATTATTATTATTACTTATAGTATATGACTTTACGTGGCATGTTATTATCGTAACGTAAAGTATCTAGTAATAATAAAGCGAAAGAGCAATAAAGAAAAGAAGAGGAACCATACTAAAATGTTAACAAGTCTTGCAAGCTCATAAGAGGGACACAACCGTGTGGTCATTACCTCAAATGTGTTGCGGGTTAGCTACCCTATTGTGCACATAGGGCCAATCAATTGAGATTGGCAGGACCCTTGTAGCGTACCCTAGGTGATTGGGTCGGCCTTGTTCACAGTATACAAAACCCTTTCGGGGGATACAGTTGACCCTTTCAAGGGATATAGATGGCCCATCACCCGTTTTCCATCGCGCACATAGTTGGGGTATTGCTCATTGGTCCCCATAGACAGTGAAAGACAAATATAAAAGAATGCATTGTAAACAAGGCATATAGTAAAGAGAACGAACAATGATTGTTCATATAGTTGATGCGTGCTCGCATATACAGTACATAGTTGTATTTTACAGAAAAGAGTATTTTCATATACCACATATAGAAAGTATTTTATTACTTATAAAACTAGAGCTCACTCAGCAACACTGACTTTTATATATTTTCAGTTGGCAGGTAATTATTGCTGAGGATGGCACGAGGGTGTAGCTACTCGGCAGGGAAAGACTGTCATCCACTCGTACTTTATGTTGCTGTTGTTTTGTAATACAGTAAACAATTCTTTTGTAAGCAGTTAATAGTGTTGTATTGCTTAACCACAATGGTTAAATGAAATGAATGGTTTTTGATAAACTAATTCCGTTGCTTAAGATTGCATAGTTATATGTTAATGTTTTTAATTGCTGTGAATGGCCGACTGTGAGGTTCCCGGGAACAAGGCCTTACAACTAACGCGGTCATTCAAGGTAACACTCAGTTTATGTCAAGTATAGTAAGTCCCTAATTGCAGTGGCCAGTTGTGATTAGCCACTTACTTTACTCTTCATACCCCAAGCATTTCCTATCCTGACCTAATCAGTATCTAAATCTACTAAAAGCACATAAGTCAAATAGCATGCGCACATAATACCGGTTATCATTAAGAAAAGACATACCTGATGGCACGTAGCTACTCGGGCTGACATCTCTCCATTTGTCCCATTTTCAGTTTATGTTTAGGTTTTAAAAATTTTATTTAACCTAATTCTCTTAAACTTAGGCTCTGATACCAACTTGTAAGGTCCCGTCCCCGGAAACCTCACAGTTGGTCAATCATAGCAGTTAAAACATTAAAGATTATAATTATACAAACTTAAGCAGCGGAAATAATTTATCAAAAAACCATTCATTTTATTTAAACCACTGTTGTTGAGCAATACATCATCGTTTAACTAATTACAAAAGAATTGTTTTACTGCATTACAAAACAACAGCAACATAAAATACGAATGGATGTCAGTCTTTCCCTGCCGAGTGGCTTCACCCTCGTGCCATCCTCAGCAATAGTTACCTGCCAACTGAAAATGTATAAAAGTCAGCGTTGCTGAGTGAGTTCTAGTTTTAAAAAGTGATAAAATACTTTTGTATGTTGTATATGAAAATACTCTTTCTATGAAATACAACTCTTTACTGTATATGCGAGCACGCATTAACTATATAAAAAGATACTGTTCGTTCTCTTTACTATATGCCTTGTATGTTCTGTAATCTTTTATCTTTATCTTTCACTTTCTGTATGGACCAATGAGCAATACCCTAAATTGTATGCGCGATGAAAACTGGTGATGGGCTATCTATATCCTCAAAAGGGTTCTGTTTACTGTATACAAGGCCGACCCAAACACCTAGGGTATGCTACAGAGGTCCTGCCAATCTCCAAGACTGGCCTTGTGTGCATAATAGGGTAGTTAACCCGCAGCACAGTTGAGCTAACGACAACACAGTCGTGTACCTCCTGTAAGCTTGCAAGACTTGTTAACATTTTATTAATGTTCCTCTTCTTTTCTTTATTGCTCTTTCTCTTTATTATTACGATATACATTAAGTTACGATAATAAACATACCACATAAAGTCACACACTATAAATAATAATATTAGCAATAATAATAATAATAAGGAACAATCATAATCATACATGAAACCCATTATTAATAAGCCCTAGTCAAACCTCGGTCAAAACCCTAGGAGCACAAACTCCTAAGAATTCTGTAATAAATTCCAAGTGTTGGGCGCTTAGACACTATTTGGGCACATGAGCCCTGTTTGGGCGTTTCATTACTATGTAGGCGCATCAGTCAACACTTAACTGCTTTAACTCTTAGGCGCATGAACAATTAAGGCGCATGGGCACTATTCGGCGTATGAACACTTAGGCGCATGGGTTATTCAGACGCATGGACACTTAGGCGCATGGGCCACTTGGGCGCACGGGCACTATTGGGGCGCATGACCCTACACTTAGTCATCCGACTAATATTTCTGGGCGCATGGACCACTGTTCAGGCGCATGGGCTTCTGTTCAGGTGCATGGGTTATACTTAAATATTTCTAAGGCATTTTCAGGTGCATGGACCTTTTGTGTAACATGTTTCTAGGATGATTTCAAACCCAATCATCAAACCCATCTGTTCTAAGCTTAACAAGGCTATTCTAAACATGAACAACCTATAAGCATTCAAGAATCAACATCCAACATGCATAATACATACGGGTATACATACATAAACATTTGAAAATCGTTTAGATACATTTTCAGCCCCAAAGATGTTTAAAACACGTAGAAACCGGGGTCTAGAAACTCACCTGATGCAACTTGGGTGTTTCTTCCTTCTAACCCGCTTGAAAATGAGTTCAAACACCTAAAACCAACACCAACACACACACACACACAGACACACACAAGCATATAAGGACATAAGCATGTAACTGAGATAAAACCCGTCATAAATATTTAAGGACCATGAATTCTTACCTTGAATTTGTTCTTCTTCTTCTTTTTCTTCAAACCGAGAGTTTATGCTCTCTCTCTAAATCCGATTTGCAGAAAGGTGAAAAGTAGCATGGTGTGGGCGGCCATGTTGCGTTTGTACCAACGTTTGAAAGATTTGTCCTTTTTGACACTTTTAACCCCTCATCTTGGGTTAATTGATGTTTCTTTCTTTTTATTACTTTTATAAAAATACCGGGTGTTACAAACCAAATGTGTAATTTCTTTTAAAAACCCAAACCACCCAAACCCATCGTCGCCTCTTCCCTGTCTCCGGCAAAACTCCGGCCACCGACTCCGGTGAGCACCACACATCCAAACGCTCGATTTAAATGCAATTAAACCAAACCGTAACTATCTTCCATCGGTTTCGAACTTAACCTTGTTTAATTTTGATTAATTAATCATTAACATACAAAACTCCGAACCGAACCTACATTCATTGCATTAGACTCGAAATTGAACAAATCAAGTCCTTATGTTTGAGGGGAAACCCCTACGCGATACTCCTAAACTTTTCAAACTCTTAATTCCACCTGCAACACACGATCTCATGGAGTTTGATCATCATCTTCTTCATTGACCTGCAACTATAAGGTTCAACTTCTTCTAGACCTTTTCAAGTTCAATTAATTGACGGTTCTAGTTCGAGATGATAACCCGAAGCTTCTCACGAGAGCAATTTGATTATCAACAACATCCGCATCTTGAATCAGCATCAACAAAGTCGCGGTGTTCCTACTATCATCTCATCAATTCCGAACTCAATCACGTAAGTTTCAAACATTTATATACTCGGTTTCACTTAGGGATCAAAAGCCCTAAGTTGGATTTTGTTAACTACTCCGAATTCATGTTCAATTTGATCCAAATCGATTCTAGGGTTCTTATGAAATTAGGGGATTTGTAGTTAATGTTTTTAAACTTATAATTGAGCTTTTAACAGACATGGGGCTTATAGCCCAACGGTAAATATGTGAACTACACACATAGGGTCTCGAGTTCGAACCCGCGCACTCACATGTATTTTAATATTAGTTTATTAATCATTTTAAATTCCATAAATTATTAATATATTACTTAATCAAAATAAAATTATTATTGTTAATTAAATTTATTCTAGTAGTTATTAATTAAATTTTGAAATTTTTAAACAAATTAATATTCTAATTTTATAGTTTAAAATTATAAAAACTATGACAATAGTTATTTAAAAGTTATCTTTATCACCTCATAATGGTTTTCTTAAAATCAAATAAGTTATATTAACCTATTCAAATAATTAATTATTCATCTATTCACTTAACATGTTATATATAATTAGTTAATAAATTGATCCCTTAAACTCTTATTTAAAATCTTGAAACTTATAAAAATATAAATTATCTGTTATTCTCTATTCTTATTTTTTAAGGTTTTGATATTATAAGACCTTTATAAAGAGCATTTAAAACATTAAAAACTTTATAAATGATTTTAAATAATTTTAAAGTTATTTAAATAAGTATTCAACTAATTATCTTTATCAATTTTATATAATTAATTATGAAACTAATTATTTCTTTTTTACACAATATACCTAATCTTTATTAAAAATCAATAAATCAAATTATTGAATCAATCATATCGTTTCTCAATCTTAAATGATTTATTCAATCTTTATTAACAAAACATAATTGATTGCTTTATTTTATTTTTATTTGATTAATTATTAAAACCCTAAATTTCAAATGAAATCCTAATTCATGCTTACTCTTGAACTATATCTTTTTCTAATCCGAAGACACCAAATCTTAAGTTGAATCGTGAGGGAATCGTTGGAACCATCTTATTTTCTTATTGTTATCTTAAGTGCAACTTATAGCATGTGAGTTTTCCATGTGAGTTCCTTATCCCTTTTTATATTATTTCACACCATTTTGGGGTGGAACATGTTAAACTTATCAACTTACACTTGTAAACGTTTTTATACTTGTAACACACTTGCAATTCATACTTTGTCATGGTTATTTGTGTTATTGTAAGTTTTATATGAGATACATTATATGTTGACAATCATTAACTATTGCTAGCTTGACGACGTCATAGATCTTTGGGCCTGACAAGCATATTTGGTGCTAAAACCGATGTATTACCAGCTCCTGATGACGTATGACTTGTTCATCATGGAAACCAAGTAAACTTAGCCAATCATATAAACTTGTAATTAAGTCGAGGTTTGATTGTAGCTATATGTGTTCTTTAACTTGCATAATTCATAACTATTGACATGAATTGGTACTTGTAAATCTTTTTATATAATGTATGTTTAACCCATGGAAACTCGCCAACTTTCAAAGTTGACCCTTTATTTTTAACATGTTTCAGGGTTTGATAATTGAGGATCTCTTCGTGCTCATATAAGACTTGGACCTAGTTTAACTAAATATTTATTTGCATTGATTGAATCTATTGTATTGTAATTATTTATTGTCTTGTATTGTTCTATGAAAAATGATAATTAATATTATTCCAACTTATTTAGTTCCATGTGCTATGAACAATCGTTTCCCGTTTGTCCGCCCTGATGATTCCGCCATCGGTTGGGTGTGTGATAGATTGCTATCAGAGCCACGGTATAGGGAATTAGGTATTAGAAATGGAATGACCTAGACTATAACTAAGTACCTTTACATGAGTCATCTCATGTACTTTATATGCTTAGATAGGATTCTACATGATTATATGTTTATACTTGATTATGTGGTTATATGCCTTATGTGCTTCTTATTATACTTTGAATCTTATCAAAGCACACATGAACTTTAAATCATATTCTAAGGAATATGTGCCTAAATTAAATGGTTTCAAAATGAGCTTTGAATCATATTCGTGGTTTCAAGTCTCATCAAATGTGACATCCGGTAAATTTCTGTTATCAAACTCCGTTAGTTCCGTTAAGTCTTGCATGCACGTGTCGTAAACACACACTAGTTGTCATTTAACGTTGGTGACCTAATAATAATTAGCAATGTTAAATTATTGATAATTTAACTGATTATGTAATTATTGTATATACTTATTTGTTTGTGTGTTTTATATATTAATTGGGAATTAATCGCGTAACGTGGAAACGTGTGTGTTAATTCGTATGTTTGTGTTTTATAAAGATAAAATATATAATTGTTACCATGAGTTTATATGTTTATTATTGTAGTTAAAAACCATTAAAAAGTGTTTAAAGAGTGCCTTTTTATAAAACGCAAAACACAAGGGTTTAAAGGGTAATTATGCAAAATTAACTAAACTAAAACAAAACCCTAACCCCCCCACCCTCAATTTCAGCCACAACCTCCCCTCTCTTCCCCTCTCCCATTCGAATTCAATCAAGATCAAGCAAGAAAGCTTGGGTTGGATCGATTTCAAGGCATACAACACATTAGAAGTCTCAATTTTGTTACTTTTCACGGATTAAAGGTTAGTTGGTGTTTTGTTTGCATGAAACTTGATGTGGCCGAAACCCTAGTTGCGAAATTGATGTTCTTGGTGTTGAGTTTTGATCAATTGATGATGTTAAAATGTTAGTTAGATTGTATACATGTTAGTTAACGTTGATTATGCAAGAAAGTTGGGATTTTAATGCATTGTTCGTAGGTTACTAAGAATAGTAACTTTATTTTGCATGTAATGGTGAATTATTGATGAATTGATGTTATGGATGTGTTGATGGTGATGATTAGATGTTAGATTGTTGTTGTGATCATTGGGAATTCAAGAACACATATTATAGTTCATACATTACTAAAGATAGTAACTTTTTAGGATATGAGTTGATAAGTTATGATGTTTGTATGTTGTTGATCATGCTTAAATGTTGATATGAACTTGAATTGGTATATTATGAACTTGAATTGGTATATTATTAAAGATAGTCCTTGTTTGTAGTGTACTTAGGGTTTCACATGTTCTCTATTTACATGTACTCACGTACTTATATGATCTAGGTAACCTCTGAAGGTAACCTCACGCATATCAGGTGAGTTCATGCCCCACTCTTCATTTAATCTCTTTTGGGGGAGATAGCATACTGGTAAATCACAAACGCTTTATATATTCAAGTTGTGTATAATATTAATATAGTGTTGATATCATGGAAAAGTCCTCACACTTTCGAATTGTTAATATTAAATAGCGGGGAAATTTGGGTAGTACTACTGGGTCCGACGAGCCCCACCTGTGTGACTCGAGGTCAACCGGGTGCAATTTGTCCTATTGAACATTGTCATGACCTGTTAAGTCGTGACAGGAGGCAACAACGTAACACAGTCAGCTTCAATTGCGAAATCACTATGAGTTAATATTTATTGTTAATGGACTAGCTATCTGTTACAATGAACTACTTTTATATCTATGTTATTAAACTGCTTATGTTTGAATATCACTCTTGAACTCACCAACCATTGTGTTGACATTTTAGTATGCTATTCTCAGGTCATTAGCTTGCTTGCCATAGGAGCACTACATAGTTCACTTGCATTCTAAGATTCGGTCTTCAAGACATTTTTAGTATTTTAATGGTTAATGTTTTCTCTTTTGGGTTGGCGCATGTTTTTCCATAGTACATATTTATTTCTTTGGGTTGTTTTACAAAACGCTTCCGCACAGTTTAAAGTTTATACTTTGGTTGATTTTATTTTAATTATGGCATATAGAGTCGTTCTGTCTAACTATTGACTGTGATCCTGGATTGTTCACACGCCTCACGGTAAAACTCCGCACGTGGATTTTAAGGGTGTGATAGATTGGTATCAGAGCCATTGGTTATAGGGAACTAGGTTGCATACACACTAGACTATAACCGCACACAGTTAGTTAGTTACCTGTGCCTTACTCTCATCTACTGTATACTCATTGGCATACACTTCACACTCTCTGCAGCATGGCATCGTCATCCAGAGCTCCGGGTAAGCGACCTGAATCACCTTCATGATCTGAATCCCCACCTTCCGCACCTATACCTGACAATGGATTCGATTGGCCCCGACTAGCTTATCCTCGAGAGTAGATTGACTGGGATCAACCTTTTGCATTGATGAAGCGTGACCCCCACGAGACTGGAGTTTCTATCTTATATTTGTTGATCATATTATGTTTAGGGAGCACGAACCTGTCCCGAGGCCCAGGACTAGGAACAATGCCGACCAACCAATGCGTTCACTCCCACAGACGGTGCAGTCCAACGAGCAACTGATTGTTGCACTAGTGGCTGCACTGGACACTGAGCAGCATCGAGTCAGGCGGCTCACGGGTGATGTCTGTACACTGCAGCAAGAGGTGTACAAACTAAGACATCAACTGGATGAACTCGAGGAACAACACGGGAAGACCCTAAACGGGTGTCACCATATGCAAGATGGTCTCATGGCACTCCGAGGGCGTGTGACTGCTCATGAACAGCGGGACGCCGTAGCTGATAATAGGATTGCTATTTTAGAAGCTCAACTAGCGGCATTTCAGATTGCTATAGCTTCTGCTCCTGCAGCAGACCCTGAGGATGAGGATCCCGAGGAGGGACCCGAGGAGGAGGAACCGGTGGAGATGGAGGATGATAGTGATGGGTCAGATGTTGTCGATTGACTTTCTTTATATGACTTAGACTACGTAGTGTTTTTATTTTGAAACCTATGTGGGAAGGGTTGTTTCCCCACACGAACGACAAACTTAAATTTTGACATTAATAAATACATTGTGACTCATTTACAATTTATTTACTTTGGTTATATTTTTGTTATGAATGTTGTGGTTGTGATGATTCATTATTTCTTTTGTTTACTATTTACTGTGCTTCAATGAGATAAATGTGTTTGATGTTACTCATTATTGTATTGTGAATGTAAAGTGAAAAGAATGGACGCCCGTGGACGTGGACGTGGACGTGGCACCGGAGAACAGGGCGGTGGTGCTATTAACATGACCCCCGTAGAATTAGCTGCTCTATTAATGGGCATGTTCAGGCGGGAGTGGCTGCTGCCCACGCGGGTCAGCCAGTAGGTAAACAATGATAGAAAGACAAATCTGATATCCTACATAACTGTATGGGATGTCTGATTAATGTGTGTTGTGTTAAAACAGGACCAGCAGTGTGTACCTACAAGTCCTTTTTGGACTGTAAACCACACACCTACAGCGGTACAGAGGGTGCTGTAGAGCTTGTATGATGGTTTGAAAAGACTGAGTCTGTCTTCACCAAATGTAACTGTCCACCTGCGGATCAAGTGAAGTATGCCACCGGGACTTTGGAGGGTGCTGCTCTGTCTTGGTAATGAAGTGCAAAACAAGCGATGGCGAATGGGCTTCCATGGGATGAGTTTAAAACAATGATGACCGAGGAATACTGTTCTCGTAATGAAGTGCAAAACTTAGAGATGGAGTTTTGGCAATTGAAGATGCAGGGCTCGGAAATCGAGGCCAACACCACTAGTACCATGAACTAGCAACTTTGTGCCCGGGAATGGTGAATGAGGTGCATAAAAGGGTAGAGCATTACATACGGGGATTAGTACCCGAAATCCAAAGTATGGTAACTGCTTCCAATCCAACCACCATTCAGCAAGCCATCCAGCTAGCTCATAAGCTAACTGACCAAGCCGTGGAGCAAGGACGTCTACCCAAACGGGGCGCTGTGGCGAGCATGCCCGACAACAAAAGAAAGTGGGATAATGCCAACAACACCAAAGCATCATCATCTTCTAGCGGTCAACCTCAACCTCAATAGCAACAACAGCCAGTTCAGCAGCAGCGGAGGTTCAACAATAACCGTAACTTCAACCAAACAACTGCAAATAATCAAGGACCCAGTGGTTATGGTGGTAGACATCCGAAGTGCACTCGGTGTAATTACCATCATGTGGGAAGGTGTGATAACTTCAAGTGTCAACGCTGTGGAAAAATTGGACACGCTGCTAAGGATTGTCGTGGTGAGCAGGAGGCCACAACAACCTCAAGAAACTCCCAAAGGTTGTTTTGAATGTGGGAAAGAAGGGCATTATAGGCGAAACTGCCCACAACTAAGGAGAAATGGTAATGGCAATAACAACAACAACAACAACAACAACAATGGTAATAACAACAACGGAGGTAATGGTACCGGTAATGGCGGCACTAAAGATGGAGCCAAGGGGAGAGCCTTCTTCATTGGCTCAGGTGAGGCTCTAAATGATCCCACAATTGTTACCGGTAGATTCTATGTTAATGGTTGTTTTGCTACGATACTATTTGATATTGGAGCCGATAGGAGTTTCGTGTCCTTAAAGTTCTGTAGTCTTTTAAGTGATATACCCTCTGCTTTAGAATCTAAATACACTGTGGAATTAGCCGACGGTAAACAGATCCATGTAACGCATATCCTTAAAGACTGTACGATAGAACTTGCTCGTCATACTTTCGCTATAGATTTTATGCCTGTTACGCTGGGGAGTTTTGATGTTGTGATAGGCATGGATTGGCTCTCTAGCAAGCAAGAGGAAGTCATATGTCATGAGAAGATCATACGAATCCCTGTTGGTGA
The DNA here is from genome assembly GCA_025506515.1 of Flaveria trinervia. Taxonomy (NCBI): domain Eukaryota; kingdom Viridiplantae; phylum Streptophyta; class Magnoliopsida; order Asterales; family Asteraceae; genus Flaveria; species Flaveria trinervia. Next base: position 61,269,779 of record CM046453.1, read on the forward strand.
CAAAATCCTTACCGTCAGAGGTGATAGGAGTGGTGCTGTGATAGGCATCATCTCATACGTGAAAGCTCAAAATTTATTACGAAAGGGTCGTGTGGCTATTCTAGCACTTGTAATCGATAAGCAGGCATAAGAAAGAAGAATGGAGGATATTCCCATAGTGCACGATTTTCCAGAGGTGTTTCTTGAGGATCTTCCTGGATTACCACCTCACCACCAAGTGGAATTCCAGATTGAGTTGACTCCCGACGCAGCTCCGATTGCTAGGTCACCTTATCGATTAGCACCAAACGAGCTACAAGAGTTGTCATCACAATTTCAGGAGCTTTTAGATAAGGGCTTTATTCGACATATCACATCACCTTGGGGAGCTCCTGTTCTCTTTTGCCTGTCTCGCGCTGCAGCCATACGGTTCCGTATCTGTATAATTTTCTCAGTTGTCTCATGAATTAACTCGGGACCTATTATCTGACTATCACCAATTTCTGCCCAGCAAACCGGTGATCGACATTTTCTCCCGTACAACGCCTCGTACAACGCCTCGAAAGGTGCTACCTGTATACTAGTGTGATAACTGTTGTTATAAGAAAACTCCACCAATGGCAGGTGAATTTCCCAGTTATTCCCGAAGTCAATCACACAAGCACGTAGCATATCCTCCAACGTTTGTATAGTACGCTCACACTGACCATCCGTCTGTGGATGATATGCAGTACTCATATCCAAACGTGTACCCAAGGATTTCTGCAATGATTGCCAGAAATGTGACGTGAAACGAGCGTCACGGTCGGAGATAATTGAGATCGGTACCCCATGTCTCGAAACGATCTCCTTGAGGTACAGGCGAGTTAACTTCTCCATCTTGTCGGTTTCCTTTATTGCAAGGAAATGAGCAGACTTTGTCAATCGATCCACAATAACCCATATCGTGTCACAACCAGTACTAGTCCGGGGTAGCTTAGTAATAAAATCCATGGAGATTTGTTCCCATTTCCACATTGGAATCTCGGGTTGTTGTAATAGTCCGGATGATTTTTGATATTCCACTTTCACCTCGAGCAGGTCAAACACTTGCTCACGTACGTAGCTACATCCGCTTTCATGTTAGGCCACCAATAGTGAGCCTTTAGGTCATGATACATCTTGTCGGATCCAGGATGTATAGAATACTTAGATTTGTGTGCCTCGCTCATAACTAAATCTCTCAGATTTCCATGAACAGGCACCCAAAGTCTATCCATGAAATACCGAATTCCATCCTCTTTCATCACTAGCTGCTTATCCATTCCCCTTAACAATTCAGAACCAATATTTTCCACCTTTAAAGCTTCTATTTGTGCCTCCTTAACTTGTTCGGGCAGTTGGGTACTGATAGTAAGCTGTAAAGCTCGCACCCGTCGGGGTTTAGCTGTTTCCTTCCTGCTTAAGCATCGGCAACTACGTTCGCCTTTCCGGATGATACTTAATTGCGCAATCATAATCATTTAGTAGTTCCACCAACGTCGCTGCCTCATATTCAACTCTTTTTGCTCAAAGATATGTTGAAGACTCTTATGATCGGTGTAGATTGTGCACTTGGTACCGTACAGATAATGTCTCCAGATCTTTAAGGCAAACACTACTGCGCCAATTCTAAGTCATGGGTAGTATAGTTCTTCTCATGAACTTTTAGTTGTCTCGAGGCGTAAGCTATCACCTTGTCTCGTTGCATCAAGACGCAACCCAATCCTTGAATGGATGCATTGCAATACACCACAAAGTCATCTGTTCCCTCGGGTAATGCTAATATCGGGGCAGTACAGAGTTTCTGTTTTAATAATTGGAAAGCTGATTCTTGACTCTCAGCCCATTTGTATGTCGTTCCTTTGTGAGTCAAGGCTGTGAGAGGTTGTGCGATCTTAGAAAATTCTTCTATGAATCGGCGGTAATATCCTGCTAATCCAAGAAATTGTCTTATCTCACTTGGTGTTTTGGGTGTAGTCCAATTCTTTATCGCCTTAATTTTGGCAGGATCAACGTGTATTCCTTTCTCATTAACAATATGACCTAGGAATTGTACCTCTCTTATCCAAAAGTCACACTTTGAGAATTTAGCATACAGTTGCTCATTTTTCAACAGTTCCAAGATCATTCGTAAGTGTTCTTCATGCTCCTCCTTGGTCCTAGAGTATATCAGTATATCATCGATGAACACAATGACAAACTGATCAAGATAAGGTTTGCACACGCGGTTCATGAGGTCCATGAACACAGCAGGTGCATTAGTCAACCAAAAGGCATGACCAAGAACTCATAATGACCATAACAAGTACGAAATGCAGTCTGGGAATGTCTTCTTCTCGAACTCTGAGTGATGATAACCAGATCTAAGTCAATCTTCGAGTAATAGCTTGATCCTGAAGCTGATCGAACAAGTCGTCGATACGAGGTAAAGGGTATTGGTTCTTGACTGTTACTTTGTTTAACTCTCGATAATCGATGCACATTCGGAATGTGCCATCCTTCTTCTTAACAAAGAGTACAGGAGCTCCCCAAGGTGATGTACTAGGTCGAATAAAACACTTATCCAGAAGCTCCTGAAGTTGTGACGACAACTCCTGTAGTTCGTTTGGTGCTAATCGATAAGGTGCCCTCGCAATCGGAGCTGCGCCGGGAGTCAAGTCAATCTGGAATTCCACCTGGGCGGTGCGGTGGTAATCCAGGAAGATCTTCTGGGAACACCTCCGGAAAGTTGCGTACTACGGGAATATCCTCCATTCTCTTTTCTTCCTATTGCTTATCGGTTACAAGTGCTAGGATAGCCACACGGCCCTTCCGTAACAACTTTTGAGCTTTCATATACGAGATGATGCCTATCACAGCACCACTCCTATCACCTTTAACGGTAAGAACTTGATCGCCCACCAGGATTCGTATAATCTTCTCGTGACATACGACTTCCGCTTGCTTGCTAGAGAGCCAATCCATGCCTATCACAACATCAAAACTCCCCAGCGTAACAGGCATGAGATCTATAGCGAATGTATGACCAGCAAGTTCTATCCTACAGTCTTTAAGGATATGCGTTACATGGATTTGCTTACCGTCGGCTAATTCCACAGTGTACTTAGATTCTAAAGCAGAGGGTATATCACTTAAAAGACTACAGAATTTTAAGGACACAAAACTCCTATCGGCTCCAGTATCAAATAGTACCGTAGCAAAACAACCATTAACAGGGAATCTACCAGTAACAGTTGTGGGATCATTAGAGCCTCACCTGAGCCAATGACGAAGGCTCTCCCTTTGGCTCCATCTCTATTGCCGCCATTTCCAGTGCCATTTCCACCATTGTTGTTATTATTGCCATTGTTGTTGTTGTTCCCATGATTGTTGGTGTTGTTGTTGTTGTTGTTGCCATTTCCGTTCCTTCTTAGTTGTGGGCAGTTTCATTTGTAATGCCCTTCTTTCCCACACTCAAAACAACCCTTGGGGGTTTCTTGAGATTGTTGTGGCCTCTTCATTAGTTCACCACGGCAATCCTTCGCTGCGTGTCCAATCTTTCCACAACGTTGACACTTGAAGTTATCACACCGTCCCACATGGTGGTAGTTACACCGTGGGCATTTGGGATGCCTGCCGCCGTAACCGCTGGGTCCTGGTTATTTGGGGCAGTTTGGTTGAAATTGCGGTTATTATCGAACCGCCGCCGCTGCTGCTGAACTGGCTGTTGCTGCTGTTGGGATTGTTGTTGACCGCCAGACGATGATGATGATGATTTGTTATTGCTGTTGCTGGGAGCATCCCACTTCCTTTTGTTGTCGGGCACGCTCACCACAGCACACCGTTTGGGTAACCGCCCTTGCTCTACCGCCTGATCAGTAAGTCTATGGGCAATTTGAATAGCCTGCTGAATCGTAGTCGGGTTAGAAGCTGTTACCATACTTTGGATTTCAGGCACCAATCCTCGTATGTAGTGCTCGATTCTCTTATGTGTCTCGTTAACCATTCTGGACACAATGTAACCAGCTCATGAGTACGGGTCGTGTAAGCCTCAATTTCTGAACCCTTCATCTTAAGCTGCCAGAATTCCATCTCCAACTTTTGCACCTCATTTCGAGGACAGTACTCCTCGATCATCATATCCTTGAACTCATTCCAGGGGAGTCCATTTGCCATCGCTTGTCCAAGCATCTGGACTTGCGCGTTCCACCAAGACAGTGCAGCACCCTCCAAAGTCCCGGTGGCATACTTTACTTGATCCGCTGGTGGACAGTTACATTTGGGAAAACGGACTCAGTCTTCTCAAACCAGCGTACAAGCCCTACAGCACCCTCTGTACCGCTGTAGGTGTGTGGTTTACAGTCCATGAAGGACTTGTATGTACACACTGGTGGTCCTGTTTTAACACAACACACATTAATCAAACATCCCCTACAGTTATAAAGGATATCAGATTTGTTTTTCTGTCATTGTTTACCTGCTGGCTGACCCGCGTGGGCAGCAGCCACCGCCGCCTGAACATGCTCATTAATTAGAGCAGCCAATTCCGCAGGAGTCATGTTAATAGCACCACCACCCTGTTCTCCGGTGCCACGTCCACGTCCACGTCCACGACCACGTCCACGTCCACGTCCACGAGCGTCCATTCTTTCACTTTATATTCACAATACAATAATGTGTAACATCATACACATTTAACTCATTGAAGCGTAGTAAACAGTAAATGAAAGAAATAACGTATCATCACAACCACAACATTCATAACAAAAATAATAACCAAAGCAAATAAATTGCAATAAGTCACAATGTATTTAGCAATGTCAAAATTGAAGTTTTGTCGTTCGTGTGGGGAAACAACCCTTCCCACATAGGTTTCAAAAGAAAACACTACGTAGTCTAAGTCATATAAAGAAATCAATCGACAATGTCAGACCCATCACTATCATCCTCCATCTCCTCCGGTTCCTCTTCCTCGGGTCCCTCCTTGGGATCCTCCTCATCCTCAGAGTCTGCGGCAGGAGCAGGAGCTATAGCAATCTGGAGTGCTGCTAGTTGAGCTTCTAGAGTGGCAATCCTATTATCGGCTATGGCGTCCCGCTGTTCACGAGCAGTCACGCGTCCTTGGAGTGCCATAACACCATCTTGCATATGGTGACAACCGTTCAGCGTCTTCCCGTGTTCTTCTTGAGTTCGTCCAATTGATGTCTCAGGTTGTACACCTCTTGCTGTAGTGTACAGACATCACCCGTGAGTCGTCTCACACGATGTTGTTCAGTATCCAGTGCAGCCATTAGTGCAGCAATCAATTGCTCGTTGGACTGCGCCGTTCGTGGGAGTGAAAACATGGTTGATTGGCATTGTTCCTAGTCCTTGGCTTTAGGACAGGTACGCGTTCCCTAAACATGATGTGGTCAACAAACCTAGGATAAGAACGCCAGTCACGCGGAGGGTCACGCTTCATCAATGCGAATGGTTGATCCCAGTCAATCTCCTCTCGGGGATAAGCCAGTCTGGGCCAATCGAATCCATCATCAGGTACAGGTGTGGGAGGTGGGGATTCAGATCGTGTAGGTGATTCGGGTCATTTACCCGGAGCTCTTGAAGACGATGCCATGCTGCAGAGAGTGTGACGTGTATGCCAATGAGTATACAGTAAATGGGAGTAAGGCACATGTAACTAATTAACTGTGTGCGGTTATAGTCTAGTGTGTATGCAACCTAGTTCCCTATAACCAATGGCTCTGATACCAATCTGTCACACCCTCAAAATCCACTTGCGGAGTTTTACCGCGAGGCGTGTGAACAAACCAGGATCACAGTCAATAGTTACTCAGAACGACTCTAAATGCCATAATTTAAACATAATTAATCAAAATACCAACTTTAAGCAATGCGGAAGCGTTTTTGAAAACAACCCAAGTCAATAAAGTATAACTTATGGCAAAACAAGTGCCAAACCAAAGAGTAAACTATAATTGTTAAAATGTCAACTTGTCTTGAGGTAAAGTGTCTTAAAATTCAATGAACCGTGCAGTGCTCCTATGGCAAGCAAGTTAAGGACCTGAGAAAAGCATACTAAAATGTCAACACATAGGTTGGTGAGTTCAAGAGTTTGAGTTCAATAAACATGTAAACAGTTGTGATATATATAAGCAGTGTATGGTAATAGATAGCTAGTCTATTATCAGTAAATATTAATACATAGTTATTTTGCAATTGAAGCTGACTGTGATAGTTGTTGCCTCCTGTCACGACTTACCATGTCGTGACAATGTTCAATAGGACAAATTGCACCCGGTTGACCTCGAGTCACACAGGTGGGGCTCGTCAGACCCAGTAGTACTACCCAAGTTTCCCCGCTATTAAATATTAACAATTCAAAAGTGTGAGGACTTTTCTCATGGTAAACAGCACTATATTAATATTATACACAACTTAAATAATGAAAGCGTTCGTATAATACCAGTATGCTATCTCCCCCAAAAGAGATTAGATAAAGAGTGGGGCATGAACTCACCTGATGTATGCAAAGGTACTTAGGGTTTATTTTGAGAAACGAGAGGATAGCCAACCTTCACAGGTTACCTAGATCATGTGAGTACATAAGTACGTGTAAATAAAAGACATGTGAAACCCTAATCATACCAAAATCAAAGACTCAAGCTTCCAGACAAATAGACACGTTTGACCTAGTTGACCCGTTTGACCCGTTGGTGACATTATGAGTTATAATTCAAATAAAGCCAATGAGCACATACAACATACATGATTAACATTCAAATAGTATCATACATATGCTATATCAACCAGGTGTATCACTTAGATCATCATACAATCAAGTACTATACAAGTCATGCGAATCTAGAACATTAACATATCCACTAGCTATAATACGACTAACATGTCATACAAGGTTCAACCATTCATCACATGCCATGTGAAGCCACTCACGACTTCACATCCTAAACCCTGCCAATCCTACTAAGTAGGGGCCTCAGATCCGCACGCGTGTATAATGATCATAACCATATTCTTTAAGCATATGCATTGCATTCACAACATCACAACAATCAATTACCAGACCCAAGCATGATATCCTACTACTACACCACATCCAACCATACATGATCACCAAGGTCCGAATATCACACATGATTATCCAAGCATGCCATACAACTAATTTAACATGTTCTATCACACTAGAATTTATCCTAGAACATACTAGCAGGCTCCTAACATCCCAGACATGGTCATAACATCATACTTCAACGTTTACACAAATAAAGTTTCCCTTTTGGGAAAGAATATCCCAAAATCTATCAAACATCCAAAGCATACATGAATTCATCAATAATATACCAATTCAAGCTCATACAAACATCTAGACATGATCAACAACACTTAAACATCCCAATCCAACAATCTTCATAACAAAAGTTTCTACTTTTGGCAAGCTATGATCAACATCATCAAATTAAAGATTTCTAGCATTCATAACAACAATCTAGCATCTAACCATCATCATGAACTCATCCATAACATCAATCCATCACTAGATCACTACTTCATGCCCAATAAAGTTACTATTCTTAGTAATCTATGAACAATGCATCAAAATCCCAACTTTCTTGCATAATCAATGTATTCTAACATTCATACAACCTATTAATCATCAAACATACATCAAACAATCATCATCATGCATAATCACAACAATTTCGAATTAGGGTTTGTTTCATAACCAAAGTTCATGATCAATCCACTAAAAACATAGAATTCTTGCATAATCGACGTTAACTAACATGTATACAATCTAACTAACATGTTACATCATCAAACAACATCCAATTCGACCCAATAAGGATCAATTTCAAATCTAGGGTTCGGCCATAATGAAGAACATCACAAAACACGAAAAATCTAACCTTTAAACTTGTAATTGCTTGAAATCGATGCTTCCTAAGTGTTGTATAACTTGCAATCGAACCAAAACCACACGAATTTGCTTGTTCAAGGCTGATTTTCGAAGATGGAGAGGGATAGGAACCTTGATCGCGGCCGAAGGTTGCATTAGGGTTTGGGATTTTTGTTTTATTAATATTTAATTTACATATTTACCCTTTAAACCCTTGTGTTTTGGTATTTTGTAAAAACTAGACTTTAAACTCTTTGTAAAGTGTTTTTAACTTCATAACATAAAGATATAAACTTATAAAATTCATTATATATCTTATCTTTATAAAAACACAAGACATACGAATAAATACACACGTTTCCGCGTTACGCGATAAATTCTTTAATTAACCGTTTATAAATGTGTAAACACATAAACATAACCCAATATTCACATAATCACTTAGATTCACAACAAATTAACATTATTCATTAGTATTAGGTCACCAACGTTAAACGACAACTAGTGTGTGCTCACGACACGTGTATACAAGACTTAACGGAACTAACGGAGCTTGGTATCGGAAATTTACCGGATGTCACAGTTTTGTACTCGTTATGGTCATTATGAGTTCTTGGTCATGCCTTTTGGGTTGACTAATGCACCTGCTGTGTTCATGGACCTCATGAACTGCGTGTGCAAACCCTATCTTGATCAGTTTGTCATTGTGTTCATCGATGATATACTGATATATTCTAGGACCAAGGAGGAGCATGAAAAGCACTTACGAATGATCTTAGAACTATTGAAAAATGAGCAGCTGTATGCCAAATTCTCAAAGTGACTTTTGGATAGGAGAAGTGCAATTCCTAGGTCATATTGTTAATGAGAAAGGGATACATGTTGATCGTGCCAAAATTGAAGCGATAAAGAATTGGACTACACCCAAAACGACGAGCGAGATAAGACAATTTCCGGGATTAGAAGGATATTACCGACGATTCATAGAAGGATTTTCTAAGATCGCACAACCTCTCACTGCCTTGACCCACAAAGGAACGACATACAAATAGAGTGAGAGCCAAGAATCAGCTTTTCATTTGTTAAAACAAAAACTCTGTACTGCCTCGATATTAGCATTACCAGAGGGAACAGATGACTTTGTGGTATTGCGATGCATCCATTCAAGGATTGGGTTGTGTCTTGATGCAACGAGAGAAGGTGATAGCCTACGCCTCGAGACAACTAAAAGTTCATGAGAAGAACTATACCACCCATGACTTAGAATTGGGTGCAGCGGTTTTTGCCTTAAAGATCTGGAGACATTACTTGTACGGTACCAAGTGCACTATCTACACCGATCACAAGAGTCTTCAACATATCTTCGAGCAAAAAGAGTTGAATATGAGGCAGAGACGTTAGGTGGAACTACTAAACGATTATGATTGCGCTATAAGTACCATCGGGAAAGGCGAACGTAGTTGCCGATGCCCTAAGCAGGAAGGAAACAACTAAACCTCGACGGGTGTGAGCTTTACAGCTTACTATCAGTACCCAAATGCCGAACAAGTTAAGGAGGCGCAGATAGAAGCTTTAAAAGCAGAAAATGTTGGTTCTGAGTCGTTAAGGGGAATGGATAAACAGCTAGTGGTGAAAGAGGATGGAATTCGGTATTTCATGGATAGACTTTGGGTGCCTGTTTATGGAAATCTGAGAGATTTAGTTATGAGCGAGGCGCACAAATCTAAGTATTCTATACATCCTGGATCCGAAAAGATGTATCATGATCTAAAGGCACACTACTGGTGGCCTAACATGAAAGTGGATGTAGCTACGTATGTGAGCAAGTGTTTGACCTGCTCGAAAGTAAAAGGGAATATCAAAAACGATCTGGACTGTTACAACTACCTGAGATACCAATGTGGAAATGGGAACAGATCTCCATGGATTTTATTACTAAGTTACCCCGGACTAGTACTGGTTGTGACACGATATGTGTTATTGTGGATCGATTGACAAAGTCTGCTCACTTCCTTGCAATTAAGGAAACTGACAAGATAGAGAAATTAACCCGACTGTACCTTAAAGAGATCGTTTGAAGACACGGTGTACCGATCTCAATTATCTCTGACCGCGACGCTCGTTTCACGTCACATTTCTGGCAATCATTGCAGAAATCTTTGGGTACATGATTAGATATGAGTATTGCATATCACCCACAGACGGATGGCCAGAGTGAGCGTACCATACAGACATTGGAGGATATGCTACGTGCTTGTGTGATTGACTTCGGGAATAACCGGGAAATTCACCTGCCATTAGTGGAGTTTTCTTATAACAATAGTTATCATACTAGCATACAGGCAGCACCTTTCGAGGCGCTGTATGGGAGAAAATATCGATCACCAATTTGCTGGGCAGAAATTCGTGATAGTCAACTAACAGGTCCCGAGTTAATTCATGAGACAATCGAGAAGATTGTGCAGATACGGAACCGTATGGCTGCAGCGCGAGACAGACAAAAGAGTTATGCTGATAAGAGGCGGAAACCTTTAGAGTTTCAGGTTGGTGACAAGGTTTTGTTGAAAGTCTCACCATAGAAAGGCGTAGTTCGGTTTGGTAAGCGAGGGAAACTAAATCCGAGGTATGTTGGACCATTTGAAATAGTGGAAAGAATAGGTCCAGTGGCCTACCGACTAGCCCTACCTGATTCGCTAAGTGGAATCCATGATGTATTTCACGTGTCAAACTTGAAGAAGTGCATAACTTATGAAACAATGGTCGTACCACTAGAAGAAGTTCAAGTGGATGAACAATTGCGTTTTGTCGAAGAACCAGTCGAGGTGATGGACCGTGAGGTGAAAACACTTAAGCAAAGCAAGATACCTATTGTTAAGATCCGTTGGAATTCGTGATGTGGACCGAAATTCACATGGGAACGAGAAGATCAAATGAAGCTTAAGTACCCTCAACTATTCGAAAGGACGATGCCAGCAGGCGAAGGTATTGATTTAAATTTCGGGATGAAATTTCTTTCAACATGGGGATGATGTGACAACTCATCCAAAACTCACTCGATTTTGATTTCTGTGTGCCAATGCAGTAGACCAGTGATGGAACACTCTCACTATGTAACACAATTTTCGGGACGAAAATTCTTTCAACATGGGGATAATATGACATGCGGTAAAAAACTCTTAATTCCACCTGCAACACACGATCTCATGGAGTTTGATCATCATCTTCTTCATTGACCTGCAACTATAAGGTTCAACTTCTTCTAGACCTTTTCAAGTTCAATTAATTGACGGTTCTAGTTCGAGATGATAACCCGAAGCTTCTCACGAGAGCAATTTGATTATCAACAACATCCGCATCTTGAATCAGCATCAACAAAGTCGCGGTTGTTCCTACTATCATCTCATCAATTCCGAACTCAATCACGTAAGTTTCAAACATTTATATACTCGGTTTCACTTAGGGATCAAAAGCCCTAAGTTGGATTTTGTTAACTACTCCGAATTCATGTTCAATTTGATCCAAATCGATTCTAGGGTTCTTATGAAATTAGGGGATTTTGTAGTTAATGTTTTTAAACTTTATAATTGAGCTTTTAACAGACATGGGGCTTATAGCCCAACGGTAACATATGTGAACTACACACATAGGGTCTCGAGTTCGAACCCGCGCACTCGCATGTTATTTTAATATTAGTTTTTTAATCATTTTAAATTCCATAAATTATTAATATATTACTTAATCAAAATAAAATTATTATTGTTAATTAAATTTATTCTAGTAGTTATTAATTAAATTTTGAAATTTTTAAACAAATTAATATTCTAATTTTATAGTTTAAAATTATAAAAACTATGACAATAGTTATTTAAAAGTTATCTTTATCACCTCATAATGGTTTTCTTAAAATCAAATAAGTTATATTATAACCTATTCAAATAATTAATTATTCATCTATTCACTTAACATGTTATATATAATTAGTTAATAAATTGATCCCTTAAACTCTTATTTAAAATCTTGAAACTTATAAAATAATATAATTATCTGTTATTCTCTATTCTTATTTTTTAAGGTTTTGATATTATAAGACCTTTATAAAGAGCATTTAAAACATTTAAAAACTTTATAAAATGATTTTAAATAATTTTAAAGTTATTTAAATAAGTATTCAACTAATTATCTTTATCAAATTTTATATAATTAATTATGAAACTAATTATTTCTTTTTTACACAATATACCTAATCTTTATTAAAAATCAATAAATCAAATTATTGAATCAATCATTATCGTTTCTCAATCTTAAATGATTTATTCAATCTTTATTAAACCAAAACATAATTGATTGCTTTATTTTATTTTTATTTGATTTAATTATTAAAACCCCTAAATTTCAAATGAAATCCTAATTCATGCTTACTCTTGAACTATATCTTTATTCTAATCCGAAGACACCAAATCTTAAGTTGAATCGTGAGGGAATCGTTGGAACCATCTTATTTTCTTATTGTTATCTTAAGTGCAACTTATAGCATGTGAGTTTTCCATGTGAGTTTCCTTATCCCTTTTTATATTATTTCACACCATTTTGGGGTGGAACATGTTAAACTTATCAACTTACACTTGTAAACGTTTTTATACTTGTAACACACTTGCAATTCATACTTTGTCATGGTTATTTGTGTTATTGTAAGTTTTATATGAGATACATTATATGTTGACAATCATTAACTATTGCTAGCTTGACGACGTCATAGATCTTTGGGCCTGACAAGCATATTTGGTGCTAAAACCGATGTATTACCAGCTCCTGATGACGTATGACTTGTTCATCATGGAAACCAAGTACTCTTAGCCAATCATATAAACTTGTAATTAAGTCGAGGTTTGATTGTACCTATATGTGTTCTTTAACTTGCATAATTCATAACTATTGACATGAATTGGTACTTGTAATCTTTTTATATATATGTATGTTTAACCATGGAAACTCGCCAACTTTCAAAGTTGACCCCTTTATTTTTAACATGTTTCAGGGTTTGATAATTGAGGATCTCTTCGTGCTCATATAAGACTTGGACCTAGTTTAACTAAATATTTTATTCGCATTGATTGAATCTATTGTATTGTAATTATTTATTGTCTTGTATTGTTCTATGAAAAATGATAATTAATATTATTCCAACTTATTTAGTTCCATGTGCTATGAACAATCGTTTCCCGTTTGTCCGCCCTGATGATTCCGCCATCGGTTGGGGTGTGATAGATTGCTATCAGAGCCACGGTTATAGGGAATTAGGTTATTAGAAATGGAATGACCTAGACTATAACTAAGTACCTTTACACATGAGTCATCTCATGTACTTTATATGCTTAGATAGGATTCTACATGATTATATGTTTATACTTGATTATGTGGTTATATGCCTTATGTGCTTCTTATTATACTTTGAATCTTATCAAAGCACACATGAACTTTAAATCATATTCTAAGGCATTATGTGCCTAAATTAAATGGTTTCAAAATGAGCTTTGAATCATTATTCGTGGTTTCAAGTCTCATCAAATGTGACATCCGGTAAATTTCTGTTATCAAACTCCGTTAGTTCCGTTAAGTCTTGCATGCACGTGTCGTAAACACACACTAGTTGTCGTTTAACGTTGGTGACCTAATAATAATTAGCAATGTTAAATTATTGATAATTTAACTGATTATGTAATTATTGTATTATACTTATTTGTTTGTGTGTTTTATATATTAATTGGGAATTAATCGCGTAACGTGGAAACGTGTGTATTAATTCGTATGTTTGTGTTTTATAAAGATAAAATATATAATTGTTACCATGAGTTTATATGTTTATTATTGTAGTTAAAAACCATTTAAAAAGTGTTTAAAAGAGTGCCTTTTTATAAAACGCAAAACACAAGGGTTTAAAGGGTAATTATGCAAAATTAACTAAATTAAAGCAAAACCCTAACCCCCCACCCTCAATTTCGGCCGCAACTTCCCCTCTCTTCCCCTCTCCCATTCAATTCAATCAAGATCAAGCAAGAAATCTTTGGTTTGGATCGATTTCAAGGCATACAACACATTAGAAGTCTCAATTTTGTTACTTTTCACGGATTAAAGGTTAGTTGGTGTTTCGTTTGCATGAAACTTGGTGTGGCCGAAACCCTAGTTGTGAAATTGATGTTCTTGGTGTTGAGTTTTGATCAATTGATGATGTTAACATGTGAGTTAGATTGTATACATGTTAGTTAACGTCGATTATGCAATAAAGTTGGGATTTTGATGCATTGTTCGTAGGTTACTAAGAATAGTAACTTTATTTTGCATGTAATGTTGAATAATTGATGAATTGATGTTATGGATGTGTTGATGGTGATGATTAGATGTTAGATTGTTGTTGTGATCATTGGGAATTAAATAATACATATTATAGTTCATACATTACTAAAGATAGTAACTTTTTAGGATATGAATTGATGAGTTATGATGTTTGTATTTTGTTGATCATGCTTAGATGTTGATATGAACTTGAATTGGTATATTATTAATGAATTCATGAATGCATTGGATGTTTGATAGATTTTGGGATGTGCTTTCCCAAAACGGAAACTTTATTTGCACAAAGTTGGAAGGGATGATAGTTTGAACATGTTTGGGATGTTAGAAGCATGTTAGTAAGTTCATGGATGAATTCTAATGTTATAGAAAATGTTAAATTAGTTGTATGGGATGCTTGGATATCATGGGTGATGTTTGGACTTGATGATCATGTATGATGTTGATGTTGATTAGTAGTTAGGACATCATGTTTGGGACTGGTAATTAATTGTTGTGATGTTTGTTGAATGTAATGAACATGGTTAATGAATATGATCATGATCATCATACACGCGTGCGAATCTGAGGCCCCTACTTAGTAGGATTGGCAGGTTTTAGGATGTGAAGTCGTGAGTGGGTTCACATGGCATGTGGTGCGTGATTTGATCTTTGTGTGGCATGTTAGTTGTGTTATAACTAGTGGACATGTTAATATTCTAGATTCGCATGACTTGTATGATACTTGGTTGTATGATGATCTAAGTGATACACTTGGATAATATAGCATACATATGATCTATTTGAATGTTAACCATGTATGATATATGTGTATGCTTGCTTGAATGGTTTACAACACATAAAGTCACCAACGGGTCAAACGGGTCAACTAGGTCAAACGTGTCTGTTTTTCTGAAATCTTGAGTCCTTGGTTGTAGTGTACTTAGGGTTTCACATGTTCTCTATTTACACCTACTCACGTACTTATATGATATAGGTAACCTCTCAAGGTTGTCTGTCCATTCTGTCTGTCAAGTAAAACTCTAAGTGTCTATCACGCATATCAGGTGAGTTCATGCCCCACTCTTCATTTAATCTCTTTTGGGGGAGATAGCATACTGGTAAATCACAAACACTTTATATATTCAAGTTGTGTATAATATTAATATAGTGTTGATATCATGGAAAAGTCCTCACACTTTCGAATTGTTAATATTGAATAGCGGGGAAATTTGGGTAGTACTACTGGGTCTGAAGAGCCCCACCTGTGTGACTCGAGGTCAACCGGGTGCAATTTGTCCTATTGAACATTGTCACGACCTGTTAAGTCGTGACAGTAGGCAACAATGTAACACAGTCAGCTTCAATTGCGAAATCACTATGAGTTAATATTTATTGTTAATGGACTAGCTATCTGTTACAATGCACTACTTTTATATCTATGTTATTAAACTGCTTAGTTTGAATATCACTCTTGAACTCACAAACCATTGTGTTGACCTTTTAGTATGCTATTCTTAGGTCATTAGCTTGCTTGCCATAGGAGCACTACATGGTTCACTTGCATTCTAAGACTCGATCTTCAAGACATTTTTAGTATTTTAATGGTTAATGTTTACTCTTTTGGGTTGGGGCATGTTTTGCCATAGTACATTTTTATTTCTTTGGGTTGTTTTACAAAATGCTTCCGCACAGTTTAAATTTTATACTTTGGTTGATTTTATTTTAATTATGGCATATAGAGTCGTTCTGTGTAACTATTGACTGTGATCCTGGTTTGTTCACACGCCTCGTGGTAAAACTCCGTACGTCGATTTTGAGGGTGTGACATCAAAGTCTGTTTCCTACAACTTGAAACATGTAATGTTAGAAGAGTGTGATGCCTGTATCTCGAGGTGTTCTGTCTAGGCAAGGTATTCATATAAATCCAAATCAACCGATGGATCCGTTTACCTTACCTGGGAACCCTGGGTGAGTGTCCGCTTATAGATACGCATACTTTCATTAAGGTTGTGGTTGACCTAATACTTTGATAAGTCAACGTAATGCTTTGGGTTTTAAACCAAATGTTACACTTGAAACATCTTGTGGTCATCATCTTATCTTTGATCTTGTCTTCTTGAACCTTAAAACTCATTACCAATTCTCATAACAACTTTTAATAATCTTTCCGATTGTTTTCCCCTCAAAACCGCACTTATCTTAAAAACCTATTACAGTGATGCTCTCATTCTAAATTGAATCTTCAATCTTAATAAACACGATTCTCATATCAACTTTAAACTAATGTAACTTTGAAACCTCAATGATATAGTAAACAAAAATTAGTCATCTGAGAACCATGCTAAGGTTGTCTGCTTTGAGAAGTTCCTCTAGATTTGTATTTCATCCTAAAATGTCTTAAACATATTTCTTGTGTTCGACAAGTCGACTACTGTATTAATCAAAAACTTGGTGTTGTACTCGTGACAGAGCCTTCTTAATCGTCTTGAACCATCTGAAATACAAAAGTTAATTAATTAAAATTTTAAATTAATGATCCTATATGTGACACTCGGTCCAATCAGGTCAACACCAGCGCAACTCTGTCTTAATAATAACGTTTATTTATTATCTCTGACTCGTCTGACTTTCTGAGACCTTGACCAATGTTTAACGTGAACTCCCGTTGCCAATTAATAGGTTGAGACATAAGATTAATATAATCATAATTGTATCCAACAATGAGAATAACAATAATAATATTATTATACATAATAATATTAATAATAATAATAATACAATTAACAATACTATGATGACATTACTAAATTAATGACTAAATTTAATAAAATTTTTAAGTGTGGTGGAGTGTTGCATGGATGGCAACTAGTCATCCATGGGTCTTCAAAAGCCAAGAAACCCTCAAACCCCTTCACATTCTACCTCTTCCAAATTTCAAACACACACACACACACCACCACCACACCCATCGGCCACCACAACACCATCCGCTACCCCACCACCAATCACCTACTGCGCTCCACTATCCACTGCCGCGACCACTGCCTCCATCCCCCTCAACCACGACCGCCACCTTCATCACCATCGACCACCGTCACCACCACCTTCACCATTGGCCCCTATCACCACCGGGAACACCATCACCACCCATAACCAACAAACCCCCTTCTCTCTCGGCAATCGCAAACATCACTACTGACCTACACCTACATTCTCTCTAAGGATTCTAGTGAAACTTCGAATAGAACCTGAAGTTGTAATCGGAAGTTGAAGATTACGTGCTATCATTGTATGCATTGTTCATACTATTGTACTAAATGTATTTTGATTAGATTGTTTACATTTGTTGATGCATGGATGATAAAGATGAAAATCTTGATGAACCTTGGTCACCCATTAAATATAGTATGAAATGGTTGTTATGATGATGTTTGGTATAAAATGGTTCTTTAAATGATTATATTAACCTGGAAAAATGTCTTGGTAATGGTTTTAGTGTGATAAAATCATATTAATTGGGAGATCTAGAAGGTAAGAATGTATATATGTATGTATATGTAGCGTATGTATGAACATATAAGTTGAAGATTGATGGATTATGGCTTTGTTAGAAACATTAGGTGATATTATGGATGAAGGATTGTTGTTAGTATGATGATTTAGAATGATAACTAGGTTGAAGACTTTGGGTGACAATGATAATATAGGGAAATATGATAAAGAATGACTAAGTTGAAATAGTAAAATAAAAGTATGATACTTGGACATATTAAAAGATTTCACTAGATAAAAGTTAGATTTGTAAGACAAAAAATATCATAGTCAAATATAAGACCAAAAGGATGCTATGAGCAAAGGACTCGACTAAGACGACAATTAAGACTTCAAGACCCTATATATATATATATATATATATATATATATATATATATATATGTATATATATATATGGAACTAAAGATAAAACATATTTTGAACAACTCATGACATAAAATTTATATATATATATATATATATATATTATATATATATATATATATATATGTATACATTTTAGACAGAAACTTCAATTAACGGAGTTTATTATTATAAAAATAATAGATGTTTTAGTAGTTAAATATTTTTAATAACAATAAAAGAATTATTTCATAATAATGAAATAAGAAATTTTGAATAAAAGTTTATTATTTTATGAAATTATTAATTAAACTTTGAATAAAGACTAATACATACATACATGCATACATACATACATACATATATATATATATATATATATATATATATATGTATATATATAAGTTTGGAGAAATTATAATCTTATGACATAAGACACCGAGATAAGAAAAATCACTAGTTAAATGTAAGTTAGAAACTCAAGATTCACAAGTAGAATAGTAATAACATAAGGTATTGAGAAAATGACAAGTATTAGATATTAGTCAATAAGTGTATATGTCTTCTAAGAAAGATGATAAACTTCGCTCGAAAAACGTTTTATTTAAAAAAACTAATAAGTGGGTGAAAAACATTTCTGTAAGAATAAAATCATCATATTTGACCATGATGCATATAATTAGGGTTTTAATAATCGGAAGTCTAGCACGTTGGTTCATTTTGGTAATCACACTCAAGGTGAGTCCTTCGGCCCCATTTTAAATATTATTTTAACTGTTTTGGGGGGAAATCATGAAACAATACTTTAAAATATATGATGCGTTAAAGGGATAATATATTATAAGGGTATAAGTTGGGTCAGTGGTGTCACACCCCAACCTTGACGGCGGAATCGTCGAGATGTGAGGGTTAAGATTGTTCACAGCCACATAACGCTATATTTAAGTGTAAATATTAAAATTATAAGTTTCAAAAGTCATTACAAACATAAGTCGCAAAACATGAAATAATCCCAAATAAAACAAAACGTAGCATAACATTTATTTATTTAACTAGGTCCAAGTCCTAGTTTTATTTCCAAGCTTCAAAAGTCCACTTTAAACTTGGGGATTTCCTGAAACATGATAAAAATAAAAGGGGTCAACTATAAATAGTTGGTGAGTTTCCAAGGTTTTTATACATAATATGATAAAGTTACAAGTAGCAATTCATGTCATAGGTCATAAGCAAGTAATGTTATAGAACACATATCGTCACAACCAAACCTCGACTTGATTACAAGTATAAAAGATTGGCTAAGTGTATTTGGTTCCCATGATGAACAAGCATACGTCATCAGGAGCCGGCAATACCTCGGCTTTAGCACAAATAGGCTTATCAGGCCCAAAGATCTAAGACGTCGCCAGGCTAGCAATAGTTAATGATTGTAAACAAACTATGTATCTCATATAAACACTTACAATACACAAATACCATGACATAATAATAAGATGAATTGCATGTGCTTATAAGTCTCAAACGTTTATAAGTGTACAATGTATAGATAATCATGTTTCACCCCAAAGTAGTGTGAAATAAAATAAAATGGGGCAAGGAAACTCACTTGATCAATAAGTATGTAATATGAAGATAAAAGATCAAATATAATCACCGTTCCAAGTACTCCTTCACAAGATACCTAAATATGAATAGTTTTACAATATTTACGTTTAATAAGCTTACGTTTTAAGGAGAATTAGGGTTTTAGGTAAAATTTTGGGGTTCTTATAGATATATTATGCATTTTAATTGTAGCAACCCATATATTTTAAAAGCATAATATATGTAATATTTGGGTAACTAATTTAAAGAAGTAATAAACTAAAAAAAAATAAACTTTTGTAATTATTTGAAATACTCTTGATTATTAGTTTAGAAGTGACTTTTGCTATATTAATAATTTTAATAGTTTAAAGCTATTATCTAAAGTTTATATTTACAAAAATGATCTAATTTTTAAAGAAAACAATTAATTTATATTAATATATTTTTAAAAATAAATTTGCAGCAGAAATTTAAGTAATAATTAAAAAAAAATGAACTAAGTTTATAAATACTTTTTTATAATTTTTAAAGATTTTTCTATATTTTTTTAAGGCTGAAAAAGCCAAAAAAAACATAAACTGCAGGTGCCCGGGTTCGAACCCGGGACCCCCTGTTGAGATGTGTAATGACTTAACCAATGAACCAAGGCCTCAGCCGCGGTTCATATTGGTTCCTAATTATAAAAAAAACCCATTTAAAGAACATTCTCCAAATCTTAAGAACCCTAGAACGATCGGACCCAAAATTGAGGAACAATTCGTGTATGATAACCAAATTAATGTTAGGGCTTTTAATCCCTATGCAAAATCGAGTGTGTAGGTGAAATAAATTACCCGATTTCAAAGTGTTAACACCAAATCGAGCGATGAACAAGTCGCGGCCACGCTCAACCTTGATGGATGTTCAAACAATGATGATAAGAAAATTCGTTGAATATTAAGCTTCTGATGGTCTTGAAGATGAAAAACCTTCAATCAATTTTCGTTTATGAAGCTCGGAAGGTAGGTTTTGATCTAGTTGCAGTGCGCGAAGGAAAGAGGTAATCGAGGTGTAAACTTTGTGTTTTCCAGATGTAATGAGGACTGTAAAAGACTAAGTGTAACTAGATGGTTGTTTAGGTTCATTTAATTTGAGTATTATTAAGGTTTAATGGTAGAACGGTTTACTCTTGCTGCTCGACGGTTATCAAGCCCAAACGACACCCAATACGGCCTTAAACTCGAATTAAAGTGTGTTTAAGGTTCGAAACTTCCCCACGAAGCGATTGGAAACGGTTTAAGCATTCAAATCGAGTGTTTATTTCCAATTTATGGGTTGCCGGAGGAGTGGTCGCCGGCGGCCGACGATGGCCGGAGTTTCGGGACTGAAATGGGGTGGGTTTTAATAATTTACAGAAATGGTCCCTGAAGTTTCAACCTTTGTTATTTTATGTCAAACATTTAGTTCAAAGTTTCAAGATTTAGCAAATTAGTCCCTTAACTTTTAAATTTCAAACCTCTTTAAGTTTTATATTTTTTTTATAAATTGTTATTATTATTATTATTATCATGATTATTATTATTATTACTCTTATGAATATTATTTATTTATTTATTTTTATTATTGTTATTAATATTATTATTTAATTAACTTATAAACTTTAAATTAAATAAGAAATCATACATAGATAGCCCACCAAGTTTCATAATAGCATAAATGGCCCTTACAAGAACTAACAAAATTAACTTTTAGTTAACAAAAATACGAGATGTTACAAGTGGTATGGATATAATATATATATATATATATATATATATATATATATATACACCATTTAGCCCCTAAATCCCCCTATAATCATTAACCTTAGGGGTGAGGCCACAGACTATATTGGTAGATCTATCGAGTTAGAATGCCCCGCTCTCGTGACCAGTCGCGCTGGTCAGGTTGTGGCGAGGGAGTTTATATGTCTGGATAGTTGAGGGGCAACAACATGTCTCTTAGTTGGATTATGGACTTATGAACTGAATTTATCATAGTAACTAGCTAATCTATGTGGAATATATTATACCTTGTTTCATCATATTATTTTTCGAAAATGAATGTTTGCGAGACTGAAAACCCTGATAGCTCACCAACTTTATGTTGACTTTATTACCCTTTATGGTTTTCAGGGTTATAGGTGAGCTCTATGTGGAATTCTCGAACTATGTCTTTAGAGGGTCAAACATTTCAAATGTCTTTAAAGAATATTAGGTTCATGAAATAAAGACAGTATTATGTGTCAAATTTCAAGTTGTTCAACTTTTGCTAACAAAATACTGTTATAATCCCTTTTATGATGTTAATTATATGAATTTCATAATTGACGTTACTGTTGAACACGTTTGACTATAAAAGTTGGATTAACTCGAACTTCTGTTACCACCACGTCACGCAACTTTCCGCTGCGATTTTTGGGGTGTGACAGAAGTTGGTATCAGAGCCAACGGTTATAGTGAACTAGAAAATAATTTTTCAAAAATCTAGACTATAACCTTTAAAATGATCATTTGACTCCAAAGACTATTTCGCATCATGAGTCTTATGCTATATTAGGCATTATGTAAGCATAATAGTCATATTAAAATTATGATTGTTAACTTTATGTGCTAGATCATTGCATAATTAATAAGTACGCATGCATACACTTCTTTTATTGTAGACGTCTGATCGAGTTAACAGAGAGAGAGTACCTGACTTTAGCAGTAGCACCGATGGTCCATCAGAACCTATCTCCTCTACACCATGGTATCACCCTACTCAACCCCACTTTACAGCTACCTTATACCCGGGAATGGAAAACTCGGAGAATGGTTGGATATCCGAGTCTGACGATGAGAACCCTACACCACCTGTAGTCACTCTCGAGCCCACGGTTGAGGAGCCAGATGGCTTGGCCCCGGAGAGTGAGACCCCTACAGTTGTGACTCCAGCTGCCCCTATTCCTCTCATCTAGCACCTGCCAAAGATTAGGTTAGTGTATGAGCAGAGGAAGCGCAAAGAGAAAAGAAGGATGATTGATGATGTGCTGGTATGGAGAATACATTTATGCCCAAACGGGCCAGACTTCATGATGACCAATAGGAATGGATCATGAAGGCTATGAGAGGATGGGCCTCCAAAGATGGGATTCCTTCCATCTTCGAGGCGGGAGAGTCGTCTTCTACTCCACAAGGGACTACTATGGGTGGCGAACCCATTGAGCATGTGATGACCACTTTGACAGCCCAGTTTGTTCGACACGAAAAGGAACTCCTGACTGCCAGGAAGAAGATGAGGATCCAAGATGAGGTGAGTCAAGCTTTGGATGGGAGGATGATGATGATTAAGGAGGAAAGGTTACTAGATGAGAGTGCTCTGAGTCAGATGCACTTCTGTTTGGTAGACCTGGAAACTAGTCTCTTAGAGACTAGAGATCGGCTAACCCAGGTAGAGCAGAGCGCAGATGTGGCTGAGGCTGCATTGGTGA
Organism: Flaveria trinervia; assembly: GCA_025506515.1. Lineage (NCBI taxonomy): Eukaryota > Viridiplantae > Streptophyta > Magnoliopsida > Asterales > Asteraceae > Flaveria > Flaveria trinervia. The sequence goes on from CM046453.1 coordinate 61,292,974, forward strand.
CAGCCCAGCAGTACGCGATTATGATGGGAGAACGAGAAGAGACTTCTATGGCTGTGGCTGCAGTGTGTCGATGATGATTTTGTACTTGATGCATGTTAGCGGTAGAGCTTCATTTTAGATGATAGATACAAGCCGGAGTGCTTGAACCCCCCTTTTGATCGAGTGATAAACTCGTTGTTGGATTTAGAAAATTAACTTATAATCTTTTGGGATGATAACTTTTGTGCAGGACTATGGTAGATGTATGATCAAACCGCTTATAACAATTAAAAATTCTATCTTTATGATATTATTTGATTGTGATAAATGCTTATATATATATATATATATATATATAATATATATATATATATATATATATATATATATTATATATATATTCGAATAAGTTAATTATATGGAATTAATAGTCTTAATGAAATGTTAACGTCTTACGAAAACTAAACCTCTTCTTCCCTACCTTCGAAACAGAATCGAATCATGCCACCTGTAACACGAAACGCACTCTCGAGCGGAAACGCCAATTTACTAACCACCGCAAAGGAACTAGCCCACTGATAGCCCAACACGTTAAGTCAGCTTTAGAACAACATGATGCAAACCTAGTGGCCGGTCAAGGAAGAAGACAAGAAAATACATGTAATGGTCTTGGAAATGGAGCGGGAAACAGTTCAAACATAGGGTCCGGTATTAGTGCAAACAACGGATCTGGTACAATTGAAAACCCAAGCAATTCCTCAAGTGGACAACCACAAGGGTGCTTGTATAATACTTTTCAAGGATGCAATCCAAGAACATTCACAGGCGCTAAAGGACTATTAGACATAATCCGATGGATTGAGAGAATGGAGACTGTCATAGCTATAAGTAATTTCTCTAATGATCGAAAGGTCAAATATGCAACCTGTTCCTTTCAAGATGTAGCGTTATCATGGTGGAATTCCCAGCGACAACTTGTTGGATCAAGAAGAAGGCTAATGCAGCCAAAAATATACCACTTAAGTTATTTTGATGCTGCATGCAAAAGGCTTCCGAAGCTCTTCATGGAACTTCCGAAGGTTGTAAAGTTCTTCTGAAGACAAAGGAAAAGTCCAGCTTCCGAAGACAGAATTGTACTTCCGAAGACAAATGCATACTTCCGAAGTTCAAGACTTTGAAGAATAAAGTGAAGACCACTTCCGAAGTATGATGAAGAAGTCTCCAAAGTCTTGGAAGAAGCAGCTTCTTCCGAACTATAAAGTGACTTCGGAAGTACTTACTCTTCCGAAACCATTTAACCTTCGGAAGACACTGCTATGGCCAGTGGACACAAGTATGGTCTCTAACACTCCGCTACAGACTTCTGATACAGCATGGCTTCTTCCTAAAGAACCATGTTGTGGACCATACTTTATTCCACTGCTTACCTTTTCATGATAGTACGTTACCATCATTAGTTGGTGACAAAAGGTAAGTCAGGGACATGTCCTGACTACCTAATCTCAGATAAGACTTTATCCGAGATACCTTAATCTTTAGTCTTGTAGTATAGACTTTAGGTATAGGATCCCAGCTGGTATCAAAGTATATCCTGCTGTAGATAGTATTATATATAGGTTCTCCTTGTAATTCATAAATGAAAAAAAAAGTGCTTGTAAGAGTCTTTTGTATTGTGAGTTGAGAATCAATATAAAAAGTATCTTGGAATTATCTTTCTGCGTTCTTAGTTACTTTTCATATTGTGATCAACTCTTCTTGATTCTTACCTGAGTGTGATTCTAGGTGAGTTTGAGAGAAAAACATTGTGTTTAAGTGACAAACACCGATCCTGCAATTGGTATCAGAGCTTCTCAGGCTCTTGATTGTGTGATCTAACCATCCAAATCAACCTGTTTTCACTCCTCCCTACCACTCACTTCCTCATATGGTCCTCAACAAATCTGAAGTAGAAATGGGGACGATGACCAAAGCACCAATCATCACCCCTAAAAACTTTAGGTCTTGGAGTAGAAGAATGGAAGGCTTCATCAGATACAAAGACAACAAGATGTGGAACTCGATTGTCAATGGACCGTACAAACCAAAGGTGGCTTCACCTGGTGGAAACGGTGCCATGATAGAAAAGGCTGTCGAGGACTATTCTGATGAAGACAGAAAGAAGATGGACATCGACAGCAATGCTATGACTACTCTCATGACTGCAATACCGAACTCTATTATGGTGGGGTTTGAGCATTGCAAGACTGCCAATGAATTGTTGGATGCACTTGCTCAGATGTATTCTTGCTCCAACGACTCAAAGAAGGACTCACTGAAGCAGCAGTTCGAGAACTTCACTCATATTGCTAGAGAGACCCTCAGCCATGGATCTTATCTCTTCCCTTCAGTCTGTAAAGATCACTCCTGAACTTAGAGATCTCACCAGAAAGTTCATGAGTGCTCTTCCAAATGAGTGGACATTCTACTGTGTCTCTATCAAGAGAACAGAAAACTTAAACACTCTTTCCATGACTGAGCTCTATGGCATCCTTGATGGATACCGTCTAGGGATGGAGAGTAAGAAAGGCCATCAAACAAGTAGATCCATGAGTCTTCCTGCTAGCAACGCTTTAATGGTTGCTGAAGGCTCATTAACCCCTCAACCTCAGCACTTCCTGACTTATCAGCAGCCATCCTGCTCATCTGGTCCCTACATCACTTTTCCTGAGATCCAAGGTCTCAACAGGCTCAACACAACTCCTTTCAGGAAAGTTGTGCCTTTGTCTCAGGAGGCGGACACTCAGGAGATTTTCAATACCGCTTTGATGATCTTGACTGCTTCAGCCTAGATGACGTAGAGTACATGGACATTGTCCAGCAAATGGCTCTTTTAACTTATAGAGCAAAGAAGTTCTTTAAGAGAACTGGAAGGCACTTTCCTCAGAACCCAACTACCAGCAAGTTCGGGTTTGAAAAAACCAGAGCAAAGTGTTACAATTGTAACCAACTGGGTCATTTTGCAAGGGAATGCAAGGCTCCCAAGACCAATCCGGAAACCCACAGGCCTCCACACATCCCTCAACCTCAAAGCCCACTAAGTAAACTGAGACAGCTGCAATGGCTCAAGAAGTTGACTGGAGCTTTATGGTACAGGATGTGACTCCTGCTCAAGCTCTCATGGCAGGAACAGATGATGCCCAGGTATATGAACATCTCTGCACTCCAGCCTGTATAGCTAAAGTTAAACTCTATCAGGATTACAATATGGAAATCAAATCTGACATTGAGTCTTTAAATATTCTAAAATCTGATTTTAAAAGAGCTGAATCTGAATATCAAAAGAAAATTGATGAGTTGGAGAAAACTGTATCTCTTTTGAAACATGAACACACCAACTACAAGACTCAAATCAAGGATCTGATATCCAATTATCTGAGGCTCAAGCCCAGCTTGTCACTACTGAGGCTCAGGACTGGAAGCATGCTATCTCTGAGCAAAAATTCCAAGCTATTCTTGCATCATCCTCCCATTCCAAACTCTGTTATCAGAACGAGGATGGTTGGGAACCAATGAAATTGCTCCACCACACTCCTATGAGTCTATCAGACAGCCCAGATGTGGTATTGAAGAGCAAGAGGTTCCAACTGCTAACCCTCTCTTTCCAGAGTTAAAAGATGAGGCACCAATAGTGGCCACCACAGGGAAGGAACAGGTAGATACACCTGTGATGATCAAATCCTAACCATCAAAGCCAGAAGAAGCAGAGCTAAAGCTGCTAGGAGAACTGCAAAGAAAGTGGCTGAATCCAAACTGAAAATTGACCCCAAATAGAAGGGTGTCTTTGTTTCAGCTGGTTTCCAGGTGTTGGGTACTTCTGACTCAGGAAAGGAATGTAATACCAGCATTCCTGTCCTACCAAAGGATCAGAAGTTGAAGGGAAAGGTTGCTGACGAAGAAAAGAAAACCAAGAAACAACAACCCTCACTTCCCAAAAAGACTAACATTGCATGCATCATGTGTGGCCTGCAAAATCATATGGCAAAAGATTGATACTACAATCCTGCAAGCACACATTATGCAAATAATGTTAGGAAAGGAGTCAGGGAAGGTTTCACATTTGGACCTTTCCATACGATTCAAGAGTTGAAGAAGGGAAAGCTAATTCCAAAGCCAAGTTGCTTTCGGAAGAAACTCTTTCTTCCAAAGGGAAAATGGCTTCGGAAGCAAAAGCTACTAAGGTTCGGAAGAACAAGAAAGCTCTCTTGAAACCATCCCAGAGAAGACTGCTTCGGAAGAGAAGGTGGTAAGGACTTCTTCCGAAAAGAAAGAAGCTTCGGAAGAAGACCATGCTGCAAAAGCTTCTACAAGCTCATCCTCCAAAATCAGCCAAAGGGTGGACTGGAAGATCAAGGAAGATGCTGCAGCCTAAACCTCTTCCTCAAAGACCTCTGTTGAACCCCCATGCATATCATTTGGTTCACTCATGTTATTATCTTTGGAAGAACCCAAGGCAAATAAAGCTTGGGTTTCCAAACAAAACTGAATTCTCATCTTATGTGCAGGAACATCCATTTGACAAGAACAACAATGTATGGATTGTAGATAGTGGATGCTCCAGGCACATGACAGGGAACATACATCTCCTTCAACAATTTCAACATTATGATGGAGGTCCTGTCCAGTTGGAGGGGAGGCCGGAGGATATATTTCTAGCAGAGGGAGTATATCCAATGGTATGTTAACCGTTGACAAAGTTAACTTTGTCAAACAGCTTGAACACAATCTGTTAAGTGTTTCTCAATTCTGTGATCAAAAGCACCATGCTTTTCACAGAACATGAGTGCATTATCCTCAAACCAGGGATGACAATTTCTCCGGAATTGGTGCTTCTTAGATCTCCAGGAAAGGGGATATGTACAAGCTTGATATGAACAATGCTTCCCCAATGGGTGAAGTATCATGCTTTCTTTCCAAAGCTGATAGTAATGAGTCAACACTGTGGCATAAACGTATGTGTCATGTAAATTTTAAGGCAATGAATAAATTGGCTAAAAATAACTTGGTACATGGTTTTCCTAAAAAGGAGTTTTTCTGCAAAGACAACTGTGTTGCATGCCTGAAAGGGAAACAACACAGGACATCTCATAAATCCAAATGTGTTAACTCTATCACTACTCCATTGCACTTATTGCACATGGATCTTTTTGGTCCCACAAGTATAATGAGCATTGGAAGGAAATCATACTGCCTTGTGATAGTTGATGATTTTACAAGATTCACATGGGTATTCTTTTTAAGAACTAAAGATGAAACTGCTGAAACGTTTAAATCTTTTATTCTTAAAACAGAAAATCAAATTGATCCCAAGGTTAAAATAATTAGATGTGATCAAGGGACTGAGTTTAAGAACTTCATTCTTGACTCATTCTATAACTCAAAAGGGATTGCCAGACAAATTGTGCTCCTAGAACTCCTCAAAAAATGGTGTTGCTGAGAGGAGGAATAGGACACTTATTGAGGCTGCTTGAACTATGTTAGCTGATTCAAAGGTACCTCTAACATTCTGGGCAGAGGCAGTCAGCACTGCGTGCTATGTGCAGAACAGAGTTCTTGTAGTTAAGCCCCATGGAAAAACCCCTTATGAGCTATGGAACAAGAGGCCACCGTTCATTGGCTTTCTAAGGTCCTTTGGCAGCAGGTGTACCATACTTAACACAAAGGACAATTTAGCAAAATTTGCTGAAAAGTCGGATGATGCTCTCTTTGTTGGATACTCTTCTAGTTCCAAAGCTTACAGAGTATACAACATTAAGAATCAACAATTTGAGGAGTCATCCAATATAGTTGTTAATGAGCACACTCCTTGTGTTAGGGGGAATGGACATGATCACATTTGATAAGAATTGTTTCCAAACTATTCTAAACCTTCTTGTGAGAATGTTTCAGATGGAATAGGCGCTCAAACTGATATTGATGATGTTGCTAATGTTCCATTGTTCGAGCTTCCCAGGCCTAGACCAAATCTCTAAGTGCTGAAATACATTAGACTTCCACTATTCACAGATCCGACAGTTTAGCTATATCAAGGAATAATGAAGTCTCAACAAGTGAGTCACCTACTGAGCCTCAAAGCTCATCCGGTGATCCACTACAACACCAGGCAGAAGGAAGTAGTATTTTGAAGGAACAGACAACTGTTAATCCTGCCTCACAGCCAACCATCAATGATGTTTCTCATTCATTCAATCAGTCCTCATTGAATGAATTTGAAACAACAGCTGGACAGAGTGTTCTAGTTCCTGAACAGAATATGTCCAACCTAGATCTATCTCTGCAACTGGAAGTGATTCCTTGGCTTCTGATTCACAACACTCATCCAACTGAGAACATCATAAGGAATGTCTCTGAGGGTGTGAGAACAAGAGGACAAACTCATCAAGGGAATGTCTGCTTGTACTCATGCTTTCTATCTCAGATAGAACCCAAGAAAATAGAAGATGCCTTAAAATATAGTAGCTGGATTGAATCGATGCAAGAGGAGCTGTTTCAATTCAAGAGACAGAAGGTATGGAACCCATGTCCGCTACCATCGGGTCAAGTACCCATAGGCACCAAATGGGTTTTCCGAAACAAGAGAGATGATAGAGGCTTGATCATCAGGAATAAGGCAAGACTTGGGGTTCAAGGATACACTCAATAGGAAGAAATCAATTATACTGATGTCTTCGCACCAGTTGCAAGACTTGAGGCAGTTAGGATCTTCTTGCTTATGCTGCATCCAAGGACTTCACAGTATACCAACTTGATGTCAAGTGTGCTTTTCTATACGAGGATATAGATAGGGAAGTGTACGTATGCCAACCTCCAAGATTTGAAGATCCACAGCATCCCAACTATGTGTGCGAATTGGATAAACCTCTATATGGGCTGCACCAAGCACCCAGGATGTGGTATGAGACTCTGTCTCAGTTTCTTCTGAAGAATGGCTATACTAGAGGTACCATTGAGAAGACTCTCTTCATTAGAAAGTATGGAAAAGACATTTTGCTTGTACAAGTCTATGTCGATGACATCATATTTGGTTCCTCAAATGACCAAATGTGCAAAGACTTTGAAAGCATTATGAAGAAGAAGTTTGAGATGAGCTCCATGGGAAAAATGGACTTTTTCCTTGAAATTCAGGTAAAGAAACTAAAGGAAGGGTTCTTCATTAATCAATCTAAATATGTCTCTGACATCTTAGAAAGATTTGAGATGAAGGATTGCAAGTCTGCCAAGACACCCATACCCAGAAACCATAATCTTTGTCCTGACCTTGAGGGGGAGGATACTGATCAACATCAGTATAGGGCAATTATTGGTTCTCTGATGTATCTTACAGCAAGTAGACCTGATATCATGTTTGCTACTTGCATTTGTGCAAGATATCAGGCTCCTCCCAAGGTGTCTCACTTAGCTGCTGTTAAGAGAATCCTTAGATACCTCAAAGGAGCACCTAAACTAGGTCTCTGGTATCCCAGAAACAGGGATTTCAATCTTTATGGATACTCTGACAGTGACTACGGCGGTTGCAATATTGACAAGAAATCAACATCAGGAGGATGTCAATTTCTTGGTGGAAGGACCATCTCATGGCAATGCAAGAAACAATCCTGTGTCTCTACATCAACTGCTGAGGCATACATTGCTGCTGCTAGCTGTTGTGCTCAACTGCTATGGATTCAAAATCAAATGTTAGACTATGGATTCAACTTTATGAGTACTCCTATCCATATTGACAACAATAGTGCTATCTCCATTACTGAAAATCCAGTGAAGCACTCCAAGACTAAGCATATCGACATCAGGTATCATTTCATTAGAGATATTCATGAGAAAAATCTAATCAGATTAATCAAAGTTGATTCAAATGAACAATATGCTGATTTGTTTACCAAAGCTTTTGATGAACAAAGATTTAAGTATCTTATTGCAGCTATTGGGATGATAAACATTGATTAATCTGATCTCTTTTGAAAAGCTTTTTAAAATGTAAGTCTTGTGTCAATACAATTTAAGCCCTGTTACAAGAAATTTCTCTCTGAAATTTTCTAAGTGTAAATTCCTTCCGAAGAGAAATTAACCTTCGGAAGACACTCTCATATCTTCCAAAGCATAACTTCTCAAAGGATAACTTTGTTCTCGGAAGAACTTTTGGTCTCGGAAGAAGCGATTGATTGCATATCAGATCTACTTCTGAAACTTAAAAATTCTCCTTTCGGAAGCAACTCTAACCTTCAGAAGCATAAGAATTGGCTTCGGAAGAAAGATTTGCCTTCGGAAGACAAGTTACCTTCGGAAATGTTTTACACTCAGAAGAGAGATCTCACTATGTAACGTAAATTTCTTGGGCCCCACACTGTAAAAAGCAAAGATTTTGTTAATGATGTCGGATTATTTAACTGATTCTTAACCTTACCGCCACTGTCATTTCATCCACTAAACCATCACATCACCTTATCCTAACCCCCATTACCACCTCTCCACAATCTTTTAAATAATCTCGACTATTCACTTTCACTTTCTTACTTGCAAACTTATAGCCCTAGAAATTTCTTCTACTCATCTTTACCCAGCTCAAAACATTCCAATTTACCTTTCCAAATGGCCTTCAACCCACAGCACAATCAAGTCGCACTCTTGATTCATCAAGAGATGCTGACTTCTCAGATATCATCTCCTTCCTAACCCAATCTTCATACTACACCGCTCTAACTGTTAACCCCACATTTACACAAACCACATGTCTGAATTTTGGGCAAACGGTCAGATTGAAACCCTAAACGGGGTCCGTGTCATTCGATCGAGTATTTGTGGCCAGGAGTTGGTCATTACCGAACAGCTCATCAGGGAGCATTTAGAGCTTCATGATGATGGCGCTCCACGGAATTTCCCAAAGCGGACTTGGATCATTCTTATCACCAAATGGGATATGGAGGAGATGTTAGCAGGTCAACTGTCTACAAATTTAACTTCTCGTACAAATGGAAGTTCTGCTACACGTGGTCCTTCACTGCTTGTAGAATAAATCCGGCAGATGGGATCAAATTCCATTTGAACTTGGGTGCCTTGTTCATGGGTTGGTAAAAGGCCTCCACTTCAACTATTCAAGATTTGTGCTAACTATCCTCATGGGAAATCTTCAGAAAGACACCTTCTTCATGTATCCCAGTTTTCTCCAGCATATAATAAACTGTGAGCTAGACCAGAGCACGCTTGTCTGTGCAGCTGCTCTGACTGCTCCCAGATGAGGCCGACTATCTTCAAGACTTTGAAGAGGGTGTCCACCAACTTCATAGGAAAAGAGATACTATACTTCTTCCAGGTATGACTGAGCCAACGGCTCCTAGTGACATCCCTGTAAATCCCACAGTGATGAACCCACACCAGCAACTACCCCCACTATGCCAACACCACCCATCACCATCACTTATCAAAGACATCCCAAACAAACCCTTGTTCAATCTACTCTGATTGAACAAGCTCCTCCTGTTCAATACAAAAAGGCTAAAGTGGAACAAAGGGCTCCCACTCAGCCTGAGGTCCAACCATCCTTCATATTAACCTCAATTTGGGTCCTGAGTCTCTCTCAGTCTCAGACCTATGAGCCCACAAACCAAGCTGAAAGCCCTCAGGGTGAGTCTCTATACTCCCCTAAGCAGCCAACAAGGGACAGCCCCACCAGAGGCTCAATGCCTGTAGACATTGACCAAAGTCCGGGTCAGTAGGTTTAACCATCCTATCCTCACTGACCTTTATTCAAAACTGATGAGGAGATAACATTTCTCCATGGCAATGAAGTTGATCTACAACACCTCTCCAAGATAAACAGAGCCCGGAGAAATCTCTTATCTCTAGCCCCCATCAGCAACCAACTGAGGTGAGTCCCACTGATATGGAGGGGACTCATGTAGATTCAGCTGCCACTACAGAAGGTGCCTCAATGGACCTTATGGACAGTGGTAACATTTCTCAGACTGAATATACGGCAACTGAGCCCTTTGATGACTCTGAAAGAGACATCATTGAGCATGGGAAACCAGGGTGCCAAGAAACCACATCTGGTGGTGAGGATGAACATACTAGGTAGGTTACCTCATCTCCCGTGATTATTCAAAAGAAGATGAGGGAAGCATGCAACTCCTCATTCAAAATCTTCTTTCTAAAGTCTCAAATCTGGAATCTCAGGTTAGGACTTTAGAGGCAAGATCTGCCACTCAGCAACTTGAGATTGACAATCTCAAGGCTCAACTAGCTGAGAAACAGACAGAGAGGTCTGTTAGGCACGTACCTGTTCAGGTCTCCCTGACTTCCTCCTCCAGCTCATCTAGCTCTCAAGATGATGCTACCAAAAAGGGTGAGAATGTTCAAAGACAAACACACAAGGAACCACAGAGCCGGCCTTCCACTTCAACATCTTCCTCTCCCATCATTTCTCCGCTTGAAACATCTCAGGTCACTCTTCAGATTGATCCAAGCATGCTTAATAATCTTTACAGACTCTTCACCGAGTTTCTGTAAGATCCTCCTTTGAGCAGCCAAGTCATGATGCTGCAATGATCTACTTTGGAGCAGAAGAACTTCAAAGGCTGACTGCACCTTCTACCATTGTGGAAGAAGTTGGTCAACCTAAGGTTTCCATGGAACCTGAGATTCAATTCGAAGGGGAAATAGGAACTGATGGCCCAGCAACTGAAACAGTTGGGATAGAATCTGCATCCCCTCTGACTTCCGAAGCTAAAGTTAAAGCCTCGGAAGAACAAGCTGAATCTTCCGAAGCTGAAATGGAAGCTGCGGAAGGACTGTTTAAAATGTCTGAGGAACTGATCATCACGATGCTATCCTGGAAATGGCATCTGAAATGAGCAGCGAGGACTTTCGATTATACCTCCATCACAGACTCCATCTCTGGCTCTTTCACAATCAGAAACTCTCTCCAAGAACCACCACAGTCAGGATCTTCAAAGGATAAAGGTAAAAGGAAGATGACTGCGGAAGAGATTCAGGAAGAAGAGAAGATTGAAAAACTTAAGAAGAAAGGAAGACTTCAGACTGAGAAGTTGCTAGCTGCTAGCACAAAATCAGCTGCTTCCAATCAGGAGGTTGTCAAACAAAAGAAGAGAGCAGATCATTGACCAGCTCATTGAAATGGGAGCTGCTAATGAAGAACACTCCTGCTACCATTAGAGGAGTTGGTGGATCTGGAGAAGGCAACCAGGCTGAAGTTTGAAGAAGAAGCCAGGTTGGCCTTAGAGGAAAAGGAAAAGAAACAGAAGGAGGATGAATTGCAGCTGAGGAGAGACATGATAAACTTCCTACTCTCTAGAGGTTTTGAACTTCAAGAACTCTCTCACACAACGATGACACGATCCTCTGGCTCTTCAACAAAGAGCAGGATCAAATGGAGAAAGAAAGGAAAAAAGCTGCTAAAGAAAAGGAAAGAGAGAACAAGAAGAAAGAAGAAGAGGCTAGGGTCACTGCCTCCAAGAAGCTTACTAAGAAAGCCTGGTTGAAGGACTATCTCGGGCTCATGGCTTCCGGTAGGCAGGTGGGTCCTATGTCGGATAGGACACTCCAACGGATTGTCAGTGAAATTAAGGCTGACATCCGATTGGGGAAAAGGAAAGAGATGTACAGAAGGTAAAAGGGATGACCTTCACTGCTTCTACCCAACCACAACTTCAACCCTCATCCTCACCAATCACTATTAAACCTAAACCCTTCACCCCTGAACCTACATCACTACCCTCCACTACTCTCTCATCTCAACCTCCTAAACTTCCCATCATCTAACCCAAAACACTAGCCAGAACCTCTAAACCTAAACCTACCCAATCACCATCCATACCATCCTTTCAGCCTTCTCAACATCTCCCCCTGAGGAGTTTAAGGCAGTCAAGATGAAGCTCACTAACTGCACCACTTTGAGCAAAGTTTCCTGTGTAGAAGACTCTATCAACATTACCTATGTAGACAGATCTTCAAGTTCCCTCACAAGAAACAGATTCCTGATTTGCCTAGAGGAACTTTGGACCAGGCTGCAAGACTTTTGGGCCTCAATCCAGACTCTTTAAATGAGGAAGAAAAGAAGCTCAGAAAAAACTGGTGACTTTGCTGGATACAAGAAAAGAGGACAAGATTCCTAGTCAGCCTCTTGTGCCTAGAAGGAAGATAATCCAGTGGAGGTTCGATGAACCTTCTCACAACTTTGTTGTAGAAAGAGAGAATGGTGAAGTCAACAGACTCAATGCAACTCTCTGTTACACTCTAGCAGATTTGACATTGCTAAGTTAGCAGAGAAACCATTCTCCAACCCCTCTAACTCTGAAACCGCTGCACTCGTCAAAAATCATCTCAGCAGTCTTCATTTGGCTGAGCTAACTGCAAGAGCAAAGATGAGAAGAGTTGAAATTGAAAAGACAGGAAGACAAGGAAAGATCTACCACCAAAGGTCCTGCCTTTCTACAGAGGGTGGAAGGTCCTGAATTGGAACCTATAGTTCAATGGGAATATGATTATAACTCCCATCAACTAACTCTTTTCAGAGGGCAACAACAAAGGGTACATGTATCCAAGGTGACAGACTGGATCTCCTGTCTACCAAGGATCTGTACAAACTTCTCAGCACCACATCAGGGAAGAACAAGGAGACAGACAAATATTTGCTCTCCTTGGTGCTGAAAGTTTTGAGAAGTCGAGGTAAGTGATGTTTTGGTAGCACCAGCCTAGGGGGAGTTTGTTAGATCAAGAAGAAGGCTAATGCAACCAAAACTATATCACTTATGTTATTTTGATGCTGCATGCAAAAGGCTTCCGAAGCTCTTCGTGGAACTTCCGAAGGTTGTAAAGTTCTTCCGAAGACAAAGGAAAAGTCCAGCTTCCGAAGACAGAATTCTACTTCCGAAGACAAATGCATACTTCCGAAGTTCAAGACTTAGAAGAATAAAGTGAAGACCACTTCGAAGTATGATGAAGAAGTCTTCAAAGTCTTGGAAGAAGCAGCCTCTTCCGAAGTATAAAGTGACTTCGGAAGTACTTACTCTTCCGAAACCATTTAACCTTCCGAAGACACTGCTATGGCCAGTGGACACAAGTATGGTCTCTGACACTCTGCTGCAGACTTCTGATACAGCATGGCTTCTTCCTAAAGAACCATGTTATTGACCATACTTTATTCCACTGCTTACCTTTTCATGATAGTACTGTTACCATCTTTAGTTGGTGACAAAAGGTAAGTCAGGGACATGTCCTGACTACCTAATCTCAGATAAGACTTTATCCGAGATACCTTAATCTTTAGTCTTGTAGTATAGACTTTAGGTATAGGATCCCAGCTGGTATCAAAGTATATCCTGCTGTAGATAGTATTATATATAGGTTCTCCTTGTAATTCATAAATTAAAAAAGCTGCTTGTAAGAGTCTTTGTATTGTGAGTTGAGAATCAATATATAAAAGTATCTTGAAATTATCTTTCTGCGTTCTTAGTTACTTTTCATATTGTGATCAACTCTTCTTGATTCTTACCTGAGTGTGATTCTAGGTGAGTTTGAGAGAAAACATTTGTGTTAAGTGACAAACACCGATCCTGCACAACTATTGGGTGATTCAAACGCGTATGAACTTACTTGGGAACAACTAAATGAAATGTTGCTTAAAGAATATTGCCCACGTAATGAACTCCAGAAAATTGAAACCGAATTTTTGAGCCACACCATGGAAGGTTCTGTGATTCAAGCATACACGTCCAGATTCAATGACCTTACTAGATTGGTACATCGAATGGTTACGCTGGAATGCGTACGAATTGAGAGATACATATGGGGATTGGTACCTCAGATAAGAAGCAACGTTACAGCTTCCAAACCTACCACAATCCAAAGTGCTATCGCCATCGCGCACTCCTTAACCGATGATGCGATACGAAATGGAACCCTGATCAAGAAGAATGATCATGGAAAAAGTGTGATGGAAGCCGAGAGAAAGATGATTAAGATAGACAGAAGATCGTTTGATGGGAAAAGGAAATGGTTTGAAAGTCCCAAGGGACAAGTAAACAACAGAAAGAGCTTTAACCAGAGGTCCGAATGGGTTTATGTCGCAACTTCAAACAATGGTAGGACAAACAAATAAGCTCAAGGGAAATACAACCAGTGTGGATACTCTCACAATGGTAATTGTAGAATTTGTACTCATTGTCGTAAATTCGGACACCTGAGTCAAAATTGCCGAGCAAAACTGATGAAAAGATAACAAGAAGCGACCGTGCTTGCTATGAGTGTGGTGTAATTGTACACTTCAAGAAGGACTGCCCAAAGCTGAACAAATCTAGGGTAAGAGGGAGAGCTTTTGAAATGAATACCAAAGAGGCATGTCAGGAACCGTTTGTACGACTGGACCATGCGACTGGACCATTTGTACGACTGGAATGCGACTGGACCAGTCTTATGACCAGTCATGCTACTGGACCAGTCTTATGTCCAGTCATGCTACTGGACCAGTCTTATGACCAGTCATGCTACTAGACCAGTCTTATGACTAGTCTCCCGAAGATATCATTCGTATTATCCAATCACACGGATGTGATAATTGTACTCCATGTCATACGAATGAATGATGTTCCAGACCAAAAAGAAAGGTCTGGAACTACCGTTTGCATAGATTTGAGGATGAGCGAAGCATATTCACCTTGAGGTTCTTTTGTCAAATAAGTTCGATGGATACCCCATTATTCGTTGGATTTCCATAATAGGTGATTGTAGTGAGAACACAAAAGAGAGAAGAGAAGAGGTCAACAGTCAGTGCTGATTTTGTGGGGTTGTAGTAGCATCTGACTATTTGTGGGCCAATCAAGTTATATCTATCCGCATAGAGAGGATTTCATTCTTAGGGGGAATCCATGTATAGAGAATTGAAGACGCAATCAGAAAGTGATGATATGAGCCGGTTATTGATGATGAATCTAAGTGCATACTGATTTAGTTGAGATTGTCAGCTGTCGATTGGAATCCTCTACTTTTGCCCAATACCCATGTGAAGACGCAAGGAGAGCACAATGTCTATATATTGGGATATGCTGAATTTGAGGGGGAATCTCTACAGGTGTTAATGTTAATTAGGGGAGCCTGTGTGAAGACTAAAGCAATGGAAAATTGTTCATGTCATTATCTAGAAAAGTCATACATATGGGGAATCTTGCTTCTATGATGGTGTTCTTCAAAGTAAACGAAAGCTATTGTGCCTAAATTCATTTTCATGGATATTGTAGCAATCTGACGGATCGGCAACGTTGGCTAATATGGTTTTCATTTGATTCTATTGGAAACCAGAGCCAATATTGACTGAAGATTGTAAGAGGTGTTATCTACTATTCGCAAGCAACGTCCAAGGGGGAATTTGTTGGAGCATATATTCTCATATATAGTGTGTATGTCGCTTGTCGGATAGTCTAGGCTTAATGTAATACACCTGATATGTTGTAAACACATGAATCTGGATCATTCGCAGGAGCATATGCGAATGAGACTCAGTCGTACGACTGAACCATGCTAATGGACTAGTCGTGCGATGAGAGATGAGATGCGATTGGGACATTCGTAAGACTGAACCATAAGTATGGTCTAGTCATACGATTGAACCATACGCATGGCCCAATCGTATGAATGGGCCCAGTCACATCTGATATGGCTAAGGCCTATAAATACCAGTTTCATTGTGTAGAAAAGTGAAGGAGTGTGCCGGGGCCTAGGGGCTGCCAGATGAGAGGGGAGATCATGCTCGATCTCCCCTTGCCAACAGTCTTGATTCTTATGTAGTAACGAGCTTGTAGTCGTTAGGTTTTATCAATGAAACCATTTTATTATAGTTCGTGTTATTGTTTGTCTCTTGGTTTTGGTTTTTGTTTCCTTCCTCAAGAACACGCTCGGATGTCAACCGATCCAGTGACTTCACAATTGGTATCAGAGCAGGTACCCACTGGAATGATCTAACAATCATTCTAGCAACCCGAGCTCTTGATTTGGATCTATTTCAAATTCTTTGATGTTAAACCCACTTCATGTTCTTCATGTTTTGCTTAGATCTTGTTACGTGTGTTGTTTCTATGTTAAAATCGAACTCGAAACCACGTTCTGATCACCCTTGCAAATTTGATGATGTCTATTTTCTTTCATTTCATGTAAAATTCATCGGATTAGGGTTTTTGGCAGCCATGGCGGCTGCAGATCTGAAAATCTGTGTGCGGACCCATTCGTGCGACTGGAACATGCTAATGGACCATTCGGGCGAGTGGACCATGCTAATGGACCATTCGTGCGACTGGACCATGCTAATGGACCATTCGCGTAACTGGACCATGCTAATGGACCATTCGTGCGACTGGACCATTCGTATGACTGGACCATGCTACTGACTAGTCTTATGACCAGTCATGCTACTAGACCAGTCTTATGACCAGTCATGCTACTGGACCAGTCTTATGACCAGTCTCATGAAATATCATTTGTATCATCCATTCACATGAATGTGATATTTGTCCTCCACATCATATGGATGAATAGTGTTCCAAACCAAGAAATAACAAAAACAAGGTCTGGAACCGCCTCTTGCACAGATTTGAGGATTAGCAAAGCACATTCGCCTTGAGGTTCTTTTGTCAAATAAGTTTGATGGATACCCCATTATTAATTGGACTTCCAGAATAGTTGAATGTAGAGAACACAAAAGAGAGAAGCGAAGATGTCAACAGTCGGTGCTGATTTTGTGGGGTAGTCAGGAGCATCTGAATACTTTTGGGCCAATCAAGTTATATTTATTCGCACAGAGAGGATTCCTATTCTTAGGGGAATCCATGTATAGAGAAATTCAAGATGCAACTAGAAAGTGATTATGTAAGCAGGTTTTCGATGATGTATCTTCGTGCATGCTGATTTGTTTGAGATTGCCAGCTGTGGATTGGAACCTTCTACCTTTTGCCTAATACACCGTATGAAGAGGCTAGGAGAGCATGATGTTTATATATTGGGATATGCTAAATTTGAGGGGGAATTTCTGTAGGTGTTAATGTTAATCAAGTTAGCCTGTATGAAGATTGAAGCAATGGAAAACTGCTTATGTCATTATCTGGAAAAATCAGTCATATGGGGAATCTTGCTGCTATGATGGTGTTCTGCAAAGTAAACAAAAGCTATTGTTCCTACCTTCATTTTCAGGGATACTGTAGCAACCTGACAGATCGGCAACGTTGGCTAATATGGTTTTCGTTTGATTCTATTTACAACCAAAGCAAAGATTAACTGGAGATTGTAAGAGGTGTTATCTACTATTTGCAAGCAACGTCCAAGGGAGAATTTGTTGGAGCATATATTGTCATATATAGTGTGTCCGTTGCTTGACGAATAGTCTAGGCTTAATGTAATACACCTGATATGTTGTAAACACATGAATCTGGATAATTCGCAGGAGCATATGCGAATGAGACTCAGTCGTACGACTTAACCATGCTAATGGACCAGTCATGCGACTGAGAGATGAGATGCGATTGGGACATTCGTAAGACTGAACCATAAGTATGGTCTAGTCGTACGATTGAACCATACACATGGTCCAGTCGTACGGTTGAACCATACGCATGGTCCAATCGCATGAATGGGCCCAGTGCATCTAATATGGGTAGAGGCCTATATATACTAGTTTCAATGTGTAAAGAAAAGAAGGGTTTTGAGAGGAGTCTGCCCGGGGCCTAGGTGCCACCAGATGAGAGGGGAGATCATGCTCGATCTCCCCTTGCCAAGAGTCATGAATATTATGTTGTAACGATCTTGTAATCATTAGGTTTTATCAATGAAACCATTTTATTATAGATCGTGTTTATTGTTTGTCTCTTGGTCTTGATTTTGTTATCCTTCCGTTAAGAACACGCTCGGATGTCTACCGATCTAGTGACTTCACACTAGCTAAGAGAGATGAGATCGTATCCGTGATACTGATTCAATGATTATGGAAAATGATAGTACACATGAACAAATAGTTTAGGAATTTAAAAAAATGAAATTGTTTAAAATGCAAAATTCGAAGTACAAGTCTAAGAAGTCTAAGCAACATAAAAAGAAAAATGATAATAAAACTAGCTACTACTAAGGTAACATGGAGAAAGTAGACCTAGAGGTTGCTAAACCAATAGATGATGTGTCAGTAGATTCACCACAATAGATAAGTAGACATTGTTGGTGATTTCAAGTTCAAATTAACTTTTTGAACAAGCTGTGGGTTATTATCTTATCCCTGGTTAACACAATCAACAAAGCTCCAATAAGGGGTGACGAGCAAAATAAATGCCACAAATGTGTGCGAATGAGCATAAAATGAGCAAAGCACATGAAAAATGCAAAAAGCAATCAAGCTAATAACCTATGTTGTTAGTGCGATCTGTGCAAAAAGAATATAATTGCTCAAACAAGAAGATAGGTTATGTGCCTCTTTGCTGTGCGGTAGCACTGACCTGAGGATAAGCATAACTTAAATATTCTAGAATTCATTATTGTCTACATCTCTCTGTTGTACGGTGGCACTAACCTAAGGCTTTGCAGCTCTTTGAAAGCTCTAGAATAGTTTCTTCTTGAATACTACCCGTAGACCGCTCAAAAATCTCCTGAGGAACATTGATTACCATATAAGCGTGGGAGCCACAAATGCTGGTTGAAATAATTAAACCTTAAATCATCACCAGTCTGTGTCAAAAGTCTGTGTATGGATTTAAGAGGACTAGTATACTGACAATCATCGTGGCTGCAACTCTTGAAAGTCAAAACCACTATGTGCATCTTGTGGCACTAGTATGACTTCCTAGACTTGCTAATGACTCTCGATGAAAACAAGAATCTAGCATCAAAAGGTTTTGGTAACATGTCCTGAATGATTTGATTTACTGTATGATTCCATAATGAATCGTTCCACTAATAGTCAAATAACTTGAAGTTGTTTGT
Source organism: Flaveria trinervia (assembly GCA_025506515.1). Lineage (NCBI taxonomy): Eukaryota > Viridiplantae > Streptophyta > Magnoliopsida > Asterales > Asteraceae > Flaveria > Flaveria trinervia. The sequence goes on from CM046453.1 coordinate 61,311,952, forward strand.
TCGAGAATAAATCTATTAGATATCTATCTTAGGATTTCCACCTCACACAAAATTACAAAAATATGTTTTAGTCTTGTCTTTTAGTTCTAGTTGTCTCATTTGTTTAATTTTTTGTCAGTTTAGTAATTAAACGTCAGACTATGCATTAGAATTCTATCTGGGATTTAATTACTAAAAAGGGTCACGTCTGAGGTGACCAAATGGGTTTTCAAATGATAAAATGATCATGTCTGAGGTGATCAAAAGCTCTCTAAGTTAAAATGGTCATGTCTATGATGATCGAATGCATAATATGTTTTATAGTAGTTAAAAGGGTTAAGTGTCAAATGGTCATAAAGTCAAAATCATAAGTATGAGCCATTCGCACGACTGGACCATGAGTATGGACCAGCCGTATGATTGGACCATATGTATGAGCCCATTCGCATGACTTGACCATGACTATGGACCAGCCGTATGACTGGACCATACGTATGAGCCCAATCGCACGACTAAACCAGACGTATGGCTCATATGTGCGATTGGACCATCAGCATGGGTAAACTCACACGATTGGATCACAAGATTGAACCAACCGCCTGAATGGAGGTGACCGAATGACACAGTCGCACGACTGACATCTAGTCGCACGACTGAAGGTTACCGACTATGCCACTCACACGACCGACCCTCTGTCACACGAATCAAGTATGCGATTGGATTCAGTCACACAACTGGAAGAAACCCTAGTATAAATTAAGGGGGAGTCGGTCGCAGACGCCCATTCACCCCAATCACTCACTTTATCGCATGAAGTACCGTTACGCTGCCTGATTTTTGTTTGACTACTCTAGACTACTGATTATTGTGATCTAACGATTTCTAGTGCTTATACAGATAGTGCGCGACGCTATTCACTCCAAAGTTCAATCAATTTGTGCCCTAGTAATCGAATTTGAGCCCTAAACTTAACCGAGACGTAGTTTGCCTAAGAAACGAATAAAACTAATTATATTGTTCAATCAAATGGTTATTAGGTGTTATGTCGGTCATTTGCGAGACTATGAGCCAAACCACGACGTCTAACATTAAGCTTTTGATCAAAATTTGAATTTGAATTGAAACACAATCTGTCATATGAATGGACACCTTGATGAACTTCAATTGCACGACTGAGCTGGGCGAATGGCTCAATCGCAATTGGACCATGCGTATGAGTTCAGTCGCACGACTGGTGTAAACGCATGGGATAGCATACGACTAAGCCCACTCGCATGCTCAGTCGTACGTATGATCTCATTCGCACTACTAGATTTCAGTCGCACGATTCATTCGCACGACAGAATAGAAGATTTCAAATCCAATGTAGCAAGTTGTTACTCATTGACACACTCTAACGTTTATCTACAATGTGTAACAGATGGCGAGTCGTTGGACTATGAGCACGAAGCATAATATTTGTGCTCATCTGGATCTGACCTCCCAGAACGCAGCTGATTTCTCTAGCATTATTACATTCTTACGGAGATCGAGGATCTTCCATGCTATATCGAATCTGTGCACTCCGTACCGTTCAGTTCAGCAGGCTTTCTGGGAAAGCGCTATCATTGACAGGTCCTCAGAGCCTACTGTATTAGGAGCTCCACTTTTGGTCAGGCTATAGAGATCACTGAGGACGATCTCAGGACAGTTTTGGAGTTTGGGGACGATGCTGACTGCCCTACACGACTACATCCGCTGGTTGTACGAGGCTGTTTTCTGCAGGCCAAGTACTCGGGGGTATCTATGCAGGTGTGCTCAAGAAGAGCAACATGGCCCCCAATTAAGTACTTGGCCCATGTGCTGCTTAAGAGCATTTCCTTAAGGAAGGGAGGCTTTGATGAGCTATCAGATCATATTCAGAACGCGTATGTGGCATTGGTGCTAAACCATCCGTTCAGCTTCTCGAGAATGAACTTAACCTACCTGGTGGAGAACATCGAGGCGAAGGGCAAGGAGGGCTTTTGCATGTACCCTCGATTTATGTAGATGATTATTGAACAGAAGCTCCCTTCGCTGCCAAAGGAGAAGGAGGATGCCGTGGTGCTCGAGGTCATGGATGACACCACCCTTAGGAGGATGAAGGTGTGCAGGGGGAAGCAGGTGAAACCCCCTGCTAGGCGATTGTTTGGGCATCTGTCCTGTGAAGACTACGTGGCACCAACACGAAGGAATGGCGCCATGATGATAGTGACTCAGACACTGAGCAGATTGTGCTCCCCACTAATGACTCGAATGATGATGACAGTGGTGATGGTGGAGACACTGGCCCCACACCATCTAGGGCCACCACTAGAGATGTTACACCTCCACCATCCACTCATGGAGAAGTTGATACAGCTAGTTTCCATCAGGATTTCTGTCCTGATGACAAGGAGGAGGATGAGGAGCCATTGACTCGAACGGTGGGCATCAAGGTGGTTGCCACCGAGCAGGGGATTCAGGCGGTTAGAGGACTCACGGGCGAGTCTGGGAGACTAAGACTGATCCTACCTACACCCCAAGACAGCCCAACATCCTAGGGGGAGCATCCTCCTCGAAGGGTTCGAGGAAAAAAGGATGGCTTAGCCCCACGGGATGAAGCCCAAGAGAGGGAGGTACACGTTGATCACTGCCTCTTCCCCCACTTCCACCACAGCTACCACCACCACCACTACCTTACCGACCACCACTACTACCACTCCACCCACCATTACTACCATACCTCCACCTACCATTGCCTCACCCACCACCACTACTACCACTCCACCCCTCATATGCCACCACCCATATTCACCACTGCCACCACCACCAGCCACCAAGCCGGACCATCATCACATCCATCATTCACTACATGATCATCTATGCCCCCCATTAGGGTAGAGGAACAACTGTCAGCACTCAAACGAATAGTGCTGAAGCTGTTGGTGGCTAATGAAAAGAGAGCTGCCCAACTACGTCAGCTTGCGAAGCTTAATGCTACCCAAGCTTAGCAGATATCTCAGCAAGCTCAGCAGATAGCCCAACTCCAGGAGCAAAGCGACCAATCAGCTAAGAGGATTGCGGAGTTGCAGGCTACAAACAAGATCATCATGCTTAGGCTCAAAGGCACTATAGATGAGCCTCTCAAGATCAGAGAGGGAGGAGATGATGAGGAAGGAGATGATGTAGCTGCATCAGATGCCACACAAGCCAAAGAAAGACACTCCAAGAACACACAGGATCAGGGAGCCTCGTCCTCAGCCCCGCCTGCAGAAGAGCACATGATTCAAGATAAAAGTAATGTTTAGATGTTTATGTAATTATAAATCTTGTGTAGTTGAATCATGTTTTAAACTTATGTACTTGATGTTTATATATATTTGCTATTTAACTGTCTTGATTATTGACAAATGATTGATGTGTTAAATGTTTAAATCAAGCAGATTGTTGGAGCATATATTGTCATATATGGTGTGTCCGTTGCTTGGCGAATAGTCTAGGCTTAATGTAATACACCTGATATGTTGTAAACACATGAAACTGGGTCATTCGCCGGAGCATATGCGAATGAGACTCAGTCTTACGACTGAGCCATGCTAATGGACCACTCGTGCAACTGAGAGATACGATTGAGCCATTCGTAAGACTGAACCATAAGTATGGTCCAGTCGTACGATTGAACCATACGCATGGTCCAATCATACGAATTGGCCTAGTCGCATCTGATATGGGCTGAGCCTATAAATACCAGTTTCATTGTGTAGAAAAATTTAAGGAGTGTGCCCAGGGCCTAGGTGTTGCCAGATGAGAGGGGAGATCATGCTCGATCTCCCATTGCCAAGAGTCTTGATTCTTATGTTGTAACGAGCTTGTAATCATTAGGTTTTATCAATGAAACCATTTTATTGTAGTTCGTGTTTATTGTTTGTCTCTTGGTTTTGGTTTTGTTTCCTTCCGTCAAGAACACGCTCGGATGTCTACCGATACAGCACCTTCACAATATATATATATATATAATATATAATATATATATATATATATATATATATATATATATATATATATAAATATATATATATATGTGTGTGTGTGTGTGTGTGTAAGTTTGGAGAAATTATAATCTTATGACATAAGACACCTAGATAAGAAAAATCACTAGTTAAATGTAAGTTAGAAACGCAAGATCCGCAAGTAGAATAGTAATAACATAAGGTATTGAGAAAATGACAAGAATTAGATATTCGTCAATAAGTGTATATGTCTCCTAAGAAAGATGATAAACTTCGCTGGAAAAATGTTTTATTTCAAAACAACTAAATAAGTGGGTGAAAAGCATTTCTATAAGCATAAAATCATCATATGTTGACTATGATGCATATAATTAGGGTTTTATTAATCGAAAGTCTAGCACGTTGGTTCATTTCAGTAATCACTCAAGGTGAGTCCTTCGGCCCCGTTTTAAATATTATTTTAACTGTTTTGGGGAAAAAGCATGAAGCAATACTTTAAAATATATGATGGGTTAAAATATATGATGGGTTAAATAGTGGTATGGAGAAACGGGATAAACCATTGAGCCCCTAAATCCCCCTATAATCATTAACCTTAGGGGTGAAGCCACAGGCTATAGTGGTAAATCTATCGGGTTAGAATGGTCCGCTCTCACGACCAGTCGTGCTGGTCAGGTTGTGGCGAGGGAATCTATATGTCTGGATAGTTGAGGGGACGACATGTTTCTTGGTTTGATTATGGACTTATGACCTGAATTTATCATAGTACCTAGCTAGTCTATGTGGAATATATTTTATCTTGTTTCATCATATTATTTTTCGAAAATGAATGTTTGCGAGACTAAAAAACCCCGATAGCTCACCAACTTTATGTTGTCTTTATTACCCTTCATTCTTTTCAGGGTTATAGGTGAGCTTGATGTGGAAATCCAGAACTATATCTTTAGAGGGTTAAACCTTTCAAACGTCTTTAAATAATATTATGTTTATGAAATAAAGATAGTATTATGTGTCAAATTTCGAGTTGTTTAACTTTTACTAACAAAATACTGTTATGATCCCTTTTATGATGTTAATTATATGAATTTCATAATTGACATTATTGTTGAATACGTTTGACAATAAAATTTGGATTAACTCCAACTTCCATTACCACCACGTCACGCGACTTTCCGCTATGATTTTCGGGGTGTGACACTATACACTTTGTCAAGAAACACTTGAAATCTCGAATAATGAAATTGAACAAACTTAAGCATAACAAAACAACACAATTAAACTTGTTGAATTTAAACGCCTCCACGAGTTCACTTGCGAATGTGAAATGAAATCCAAGTCTTCTCATTTCCTTGAAATTAGTTCCCTCGTGATTAAATTTCGGGACAAAATTTCTTAAGTAGGAGAGACTGTAACATCTGCTATTTTGAAAATATGAACCCAAACCCAAACCCATTTTGAACTTTCATGCAATGAAACAATATTATTAATAATTACTGTAATTATTTTAATGAACCAATGCATTAAATGTGCAATTTAACAAATATTACGAATTGTTTTATTCAATTATTATTTATCAAATCATTTAAACAAGTTATTATAACTTTATGATTTATAAAATATGTTATCATTTATAAAATAAAGTTTTATAAATTTATGAAGTTTTATTTGTCATTTATGAGTTTAAATTATAAAACTAAATAAATAATTAATATACAAAGTTTAATATTCTTACAAATATATAAATTCTATAAAAGTTTTATAAACTAGTGATTGATTTAATGGAGTTTATAAATAAATAATTAAAAACAAGGATGTTATAAGTTTGGGGTTCAAAATGTAATTCTTGAAACTTAGTTTTAAAACTTAGACATAAAATAATAAACTATTGAAATCCCATGGACCAAATGTGTAATTTCTTTTAAAAACCCCAACCACCCAAACCCACTGTCGCCTCTTCCCTTGTCTCCGGCCAAACTCTGGCCACCAACTCCGGTGAGCACCACACATCCAAAACGCTCGATTTAAATGCAATAAAACCCAATCGTAACTATCTTCCATCGGTTCCGAACTTAGCCCCTGTTTAATTGTGATCAATTGATCATTAACATGCAAAAATCGGAACCGAACCTACATTAATTGCATTAGACTCGAAATTGAACAAATCAAGTCCTTATGTTTGAGGGAAACCCCCTACGCGATACTCCTAAACTTTTCAAGCTCTCAAATCCACTTGTATCACACGATCTTATGGAGTTCGATCATCATCTTCTTCATTGACCTATGAAGACCTGCAACTATACGGTTCAACTTCTTCTAGACCTTTTCAAGTTCATTTATTGCTGGTTGTAGTTCGAGATGATGACCGAAGCTTCTCAGGAGAGCAATTTGATTATCAACAACATGTGCATCTTGAATCAGCATCAACAAGTCATGGTTGTTCCCACTATCATCTCATCAAATCCGAACTCAATCATGTAAGTTTCACACATTTAATACTCGGTTTCACTTAGGGATCAAAAGCCCTAAGTTGGATTTTGTTAACTACTCCGAATTCATGTTCATTTGATCCAAATCGATTCTAGGGTTCTTATGAAATTAGGGGATTTTGTAGTTAATGTTTTTAAACTTTATAATTGAGCTTTTAATAGACATGGGGCTTATAGGCCAGTGGTAACATACGTGAACTACACACATAGGGTCCCGGGTTTGAACCCGGGCACCCACAGGCTATTTTAATATCAGTTTTTTTAATTATTTTAAATTCCATAACTTCTTATATATCACTTAATCAAAATAAAATTATTATTTTTAATTAAATTTATTCGGGTAGTAATTAATTTAATTTCTAAAATTTTTAAACAAATTAATATTCTAATTTTATAATTTAAAATTATAAAAACTGTGACAATAGTTATTTAAAAGTTGTCTTTATTACCTCATAATGGAAAATCAAATAAGTTATGTTATAACCTATTCAAATAATTAATTATTCATCTATTCACTTACCATGTTATATATAATTAGTTAATAAATTTATTCCTTAAACTCTTATTTAAATTCTTGAAACGTATAAAACAATATAATTATCTGTTATTCTCTATTCTTATTTTTTTAAGGTTTTGATATTATAAAACCTTTATAAAGAGCATTTAAAACGTTTAAAAACTTTATAAAATGATTTTATAAATTTAAATTTATTTAAATAAGTATTCAACTAATCATCTTAATTAACTTTTAAATAATTAATTATTAAATTAATTATTTCTTTTTTACACATTATACCTAATCTTTATTAAAAATCATATATCAAATTATTGAATCAATCATTATCGTTTCTCAATCTTAAATGATTTATTCTATCCTTATTAAACCAAAACATAATCGATTGCTTTATTTTATTTTTATTTGATTTAATTATTAAGACCCTCAAATTCCAAATGAAACCCTGATTCATGCTCACTCTTAAACTATATCTTTATTTTAATCATAAAACACCAAATCTTAGGTTGAATCGTGATAGAATCGTCGGAACCATGTTATTTTCTTATTGTTATGTTAAGTGCAACTTATAGCACTTGAGTTTTCCATGTGAGTTTCTTTGTCCCTTTTATATTATTTCACACCATTGTGGGGTGGAACATGTTAAACTTATCAACTTACACTTGTAAATGTTTTTATACTTGTAACGCACTTGCAATTCATACTTATATTTTGTCATGGTTATTTGTGTTATTGTAAGTTTTATATGAGATACATTATATATTGACAATCATTAACAATTGGTAGCATGGTGACGTCATAGATCTTTGGGCCTAACAAACCTATTTGGTGCTAAGGCCGATGTATTGTCGGTTTCTTGATGACGTATGACTTGTTCATCATGGGAACCAAGTACACTTAGTCAATCATATAAACTTGTAATTAAGTCGAGGTTTGATTGTAGCTATATATGTTCGATAAACTTGCATAATGTATAACCATTGACATGAATTGTTACTTGTAAATCTTTTTATATATATGTATGTTTAACCCATGGAAACTCACCAAATTTCAAAGTTGACCCTTTTATTTTTAACATGTTTCAAGCTTGATACTTGAGGATCTTTTCGTGTTCATATAAGACTTGGACCTAGTTTAACTAAATATTTTATTTGCTTCGATTGAATCAGTTGTATTTTAATGATTTATTGTCTTGTATTGTTCTATGGAAAATGATAATTAATATTATTCCAACTTATTTAGTTCCATGTGCTATGAACAATCATTTCACATTCGTCCACCCTGATGATTCCGCCATCGGTTGGGGTGTGACAGTAGTGACCTTGCCCCTTCCAGAAATGTAACCTCCTTTATCTCCTCCAAAGGCAACTGCCCCCCCCATCAATTCTTTCAAAGTTTTGGAGTAGTGACCTATTACGAGTCATGTGCCTGGAACAGCCAGTATTAATGATCCAGACATTTTTGTTTGTCTTGAGTTGTTCCTGCACAAAAAAAATGATTAGTTACATTTGGAAACCCAAGACTTACTAGTCTTAGGCTTATCAAAGGAAGTAGAAGGTAATGAAACAGTGACAAATCCTATAGTTTTGCTTTAAGGATCTTTTGCTATTGTTGATGGAGAACTTTCAGTCATTTGGTCTTTCTTTGGCTTCCACACCACCTTTGGAAGTTTGGACTTGACCTTTAACACTTCAGAAGCTTTTGTGGCTTCGGAAGTTTTGATGACTGGACCTTCCGAAGATCTTGCTAGTACTGCAGCAAACTTCAGTGCTTCGGAAGTATTCCTTCTTCCGAGACCAATTTTCTTCTGAAGGAAATTTTCCACTTGCCTTCTTCTTCACTTTGGAGCTTCCATAGGAAACAAAATTTCCTTCCGAAGGTGAATTCTTCTTGGAACTCTTCAAAGTTTCATTCTTGATTATGTGAGTGAGAAGAGCCATCTGCTGGATTATCTCCATGTACTCCAGATCATCTGGATGGATACAGTCCAAATCTTCAAGAGTGAAGAGAAAGTTTCCTGATGTTTCATCAGCAGAGACAAATGCATGAGAAGAACTTGTCTCAAGTTTCCTGATGTTTCATCAGCAGAGACAAATGCATGAGAAGAACTTGTCTCTTGGAAAGTGCTTCCTTGAGTGTAGCTTTCCCTTGGAGTCTCTGGGAAGGTGATGAAGGGGCCCTTTTGTGAGTTGTCAGGGTAGTATTTAAGATGAAGTTATGGTTCAATGCTATCCCTTTCAACCACATGGAGGGCAAAACTCAGTTGATTTCTGGAGTTACCAGATGAGTTTTGCATGTTCATCTCCATATGGTAGCCACTAAGAATACCATATAACTCTCTAAGAGTAAGAGTTTTAAGCTTCTCAGTTCTCTTGATAACAACATAGTAATACGCCTATTTTCTAGAAAGAGAGGACATAAACTTCCTTACAATGTCCCTGTTTTCAAGATTTACTCTAACATCCATTAGAGTGTCCATAATCTCAACATACCTGAAGTATTGTTGAGTCATGGTTTCACCTACGTTAAAGGTAAAAATTTCAAACTGCTGCTTTAGGAGATCCTTCTTATTCTCCTTTGCTTCAGTAGACCCCCTTATACATGAGCTTCAATGCTTCCCATAGTGTTTGGCAGTTTTGCACTTCTGAAGCCTCTGTAGATGGAGTTTGGAAGAGCAGTTTGAAGGGATGTCATGGCTTTCTGATCAATCTTTATTCTTTTCTTGTCTTCGTCAGAGTAATCAGCCACAGCCTTAGGAATCATACCACCACAAGTAGCAGAAGTGGTGCTTGGTATGTAAGATCCTTCAACAACAGAGTCCCACATCCTGGAGTCTTAAGACTTGATGAAGCCTTCCATTCTTTGACACCAAGTATCAAAGTCTTCAAGAGTGATCAGTGGAGACTTTGTCATAGTTCCAGTTTCCATATAAGCTTTGGTAATAGCTTCCATTTGATTTGTTAAGTATTTTGTGTGTTTGTGAGGGATCTTAAGATGGTGAGATCTTATATCAAGAGCCAGAAACGCTCTGATACCAAATGCAGGACCGGTGAAGGGTATGCACTTACAACACAACAACATAATGAGAAGAGTTGCTTAGAACACTTAATAGATCAAATAGGGAACTAGTTAATGTTTAGTAACATATGCTAAGAACACAAGTAAATATGAGACAAAACAAGAAGGCAAAACAAAACTAGTAATTGGTTTTCAAGAATGTTATATATTACTTCTCAAGTTCTATTACAAATGTTACTTAGCATACCAGAAAGTTACAAGTACTTGAGATACATATACTACATCATATAGTCGGCTATACTTTGAAAGTTAACCGGATATAATTGACTAGACAAAACAAAATCAAATGTAGAGTCAAACGGCAGTTTTGCCTTTTGACTAGTGCCTATGACATGCCATAGCTCACATGCTAATATATTACAAAAAGGATAAAAGTACATAAAGTAGAAAGCACACACTCAAGACCTCAATGTACAGTTACCAAAAGCATGGACCTTTTCATCAACTTATGTAAGTTGGTGACTTTACAGAGTTGCAGCAGAAAGAGTCCAGCTTTATGTAAAGGTACATTAGATAAAGCATGTGTTTAAAAGTATTCAGAAGAAATTTGTCTTCAAGTGTTGGCTTCGGAAGACTTTGTCTTTGAAGCTTCAGAAGACTTCAACTTTGGCTTCGGAAGATATTGGTCTTGGCTTTGAAAGATTTCACACTTAGAGTATTTTCTTAGGCAGAGTGTGAAACTTCGAAGCATTCCACTTTAGTACACTTGTGCATGCAAACAGAAGAGACTTTGAGTGTTTGGGTTGCATCAGCCTTACATTTAATCCTTACATACCTATCTAAGTGTGAAATCTATCTGAAACCTATCTAGGCATTCCACTTTAGTAACTTGCATAAATAACCAAGACTGTTGTTGTACATACCTATCTTATACATTTTTTATTGTTATACACCACCCCTTAAACTTTAAGATAAATACAATTTAATACTTTTGTTTTCTTTTTTGTTTTTATATATCTTTTATTATGAATTCTTTTAATAATATTAAATTGTTCTTTCTAGCATCTAAAAATTTAAATTTTATTCAAACTCTCAAGATAACATACAATATGTATTATTTCTAACGGTTTTCTTTTCTTTTAAAAAGTTAAGCTGTTATTGTCATGATTTTAATATGGTTTTGTTTTCTTAAATAAACATAGAATGTTATCACGTCACTATCATTACGACATTTATTTTCTTGAAATTTATACATGAACTTTTTTAACCGGTTATTTTTTATATAAGCTTTATACCATCATCACTGCACTTGTTGTGACTTGAATTTACATAAAGTCTTTACATTCTTATTTTCCTCAACGTTTCATTGTGAAAATTTTAATACACTGGTTTTTTATATGGACTTCCAAATATAGTAAATGCATTTACTATAACGTTGTTTTACATAAAAATTTTAGTTGCATGCCGCAATGCCCAAAGCCTTGATGATAGTTGAATTTGTTATTCATATATCTATTGTTTGTCGAGTCACGTACTAATTTAGATTAATATTTTTTAATTATTTTTTTATTTTGTAAACAATATCTATTTAAATTTAAATACCAAACATGATTAAGTATAAGAACTGAAAGATTGTTTTATCAAATATATAATTATTACATATAGTATTATTTTATAACCTGAAAAAAGCTATTTAAAAAATAAATCAAAACATTAAAAGCAAAATCACCCTTAACGACCACTAAAACCAAAAAACTTGTATAGAAAAACAAAAAAAATAAAACCGCTTGGAGGTAACGTAACACTAAAGACATACCACCTTTAGACGAAACATAAAACATATAAAACAATAAGTAAGTCGGCCTTGGACCAATGCTTAAATCGCAAATGAGAAAAAAATATATGTAAAAACGATGCAACGTTTAACTCGCAAAATGTAGACCGAAATGTAAAATGTAAAAATTTTAAAATATAAAAAGTATAAGGATCAAAGTTAAAAGAAAAAAAATATTTGGACTAAATTGTAAACTATGTAAAAACTATAATGCATAACAAAGCTAGTAATTAGTATTATATAGACAAAATTACACAAAACGTCATTTAGGTTTATAGAAACCTATAGGTATCATTTATTTTCAAAAAAATGCTCTAATCATCCTTTACGTATACTTTTCATAACAGATTACGTCCTTTAGACTAACAAGTGTTATTTTTCTCCGTTAAGTCAACGGCATTTTAGTCGTTCTACCGCTTAAAGAACTATTTTTGAAACTTTAAACCTAATTTAAAGGACATTTTTCGTAATTAGCTTTTATTTCAAAATTTGTTATACATAATATTTTTATTATAATATTTTAATAAAGATGTACAAGTAACATATACTATATAAATTAATAATTTTATCATAACTTTTAATAATACAAATTATGATTAGTTAATAATTATTTAATTTAACATATACTAATTATCAACTTAACAATGCGTTGTACCATTAGCTTTAATGATTATAAATATTCTTTTTTTTTCTTTCTTTTAATTTTTTTAAACCCAATACTTTTACATCTTTTATAATTTAACCTCTAAATTTCGTCACTTTCAACTTTCTTCCCTTATACATTTCATATTTTAAAATTTTTTCGTTTTACATTTCGGTGTAAATTTTAAAATTTAATACACCGTAACATGTGTGGTTCATCATCCATTTTTTTATGTTTAACGAATCTGTAGTAACGTGTGGGTACTACATGCACTTAATTATTGTGTGTTGATATTTTATGTTACATCTACTTTACGTTCGATTTACTTATTTATTTTCTAATAAGAGTTTTTTTGGTGTTGGTGGTCGTTGAGGGTGACGTGACATTGATGCTACTTTGCACAGTTTTACGCTCTCATCGCAACGCGGTGGGGCTTAATACTAGTATATAATAATTACAAAGTTAGTCATGCATGATGGTTGTACATTGTGCTTAGTAGAGTTGTACCCACCTTTTTTTCTTTTTTAATCTTTAACATTTTTAATTTAAACAAATACTTTTACATATTTTAAATTTTAATCCTATATTTTTTACTTTCAACTTTTGTCTCCTATAATTTTCCCTTTTTACGTTTCGGTATAAAGTTTGCGAGTTAAAACATTGCAGCGTGTGTATGTGTTTCAAAGTTTCAAGCTCACTTTTTCCCTGTTCAACGGCACCGTCGCAACGCACTAGTCATATGTAAGGCCCTGTTCCGGGACGCTTACAGCTGGTCAATCATCGCACATAAAACATATAATTACATTTGTATTTCATAAAGCATCGCAGCAGAAACAGTTAAAAATAACATTTCATTTCATCATAAAAACTTTTGCAAAATAATAATACACCGTTAATCAGTTACAAAATACATTATTGTATTACATCACAAAAGCCTATATAATTTTATGCCATCCAAAAGAGCTGAGTAGCCTGGCAGTGCCATCCTCAGCAACATTACCTGCCAACTGGAAACACATAAAAGTCAGCGTTGCTGAGTGAGTTCTAGTTTTATATAAAACATACTTTTCTTTCGTTAAAACCGTTCATCTCTTTCATGCGATCATACATCATACGTACACATAGATAATAGTTATTATCTTCTTCATTCGTTCATTCATCTTTACATCTTTTCTTGCACATTTGATATCTTCCGTACCAATACCATGTGCTACACCCCAAACTATATGGCTACTTGGCCGAAGTCTATAAATAGACAGCTAAACATGGTGCCCCAGTACCAGGGGTAAGCGGTAGAGGTTCTACGCAAATGTTCGATCACAAAGAAAGACCCCGATGTGCATCCTCCCGAGGTAGCGAACCCACACACGGTTGGGCTAACACCTTATAATTGGCGTGTCCCGATATCTAATGCTTGCAAGACTTTCATTACTTTCATCATTCAATACATACATAACATCCATAATCATGCAACATCATCATCATCATGCCCAACATGCTCTCTAAGGCCTCAATAGTCATCTTACATGAACTTACGGGAACTTCCACGTCAATGCTTACATCTGCACTTTCCCCCAAAAGTCAGAAGTTAAACTACGCTTCTCCTTGGGTGCAACAACCCTATTTGGCATATGGACATCCTTCAGTCGCATGACCCCATGCGACTATGTGACATCCGGTAAATTTCCGTTACCAAACTCTGTTAGTTCCGTTAAGTCTTGTATACACGTGTCGTGAGCACACACTAGTTGTCGTTTAACGTTGGTGACCTAATAATAATGGATAATGTTAGTTTGATGTGAATCTAATTGATTATGTGATTATTGGGTTATGTTTATGTGTTTACACATTAATTTAAAAGGTTAATTAGAAAATTAATCGCGTAACGCGAAAATGTGCCTATTTGTTCGTATGTCTTGTGTTTTTATAAAGATAGATATATAATGATTTTCATAGTTTATAATCTTTATATTATGAAGTTAAAAACACTTTACAAAGAGTTTAAAGCCTAGTTTTTATAAAATACAAATTACAAGGGTTAAAAGGGTAAATATGTAAATTAAAATTAACAAAACACCCAACCCTAATCCCCACCCCCCATCGGCCACAACTCCCTTTCCAACCCCCTCCCTTGCGAATTCGATCAAGAACAAGTTAGAAAGCACCAATTTGATTCGATTTCAAGGATTACAACACATAGGAAAACATCAATTTCAAGCAATTACACGTTTAAAGGTTAGGTTTTTCAAGTTTTGTGAGTTGTCATGGTGGCCAAAGCTTGGTTGCGAAATTGACCTTCATGAGGTCGAATTTGATGTAGTTTGGTGATGTTAGTATGTTAGTTAGATTGTATATATGTTAGTTAACGTCAATTATGCATGAATTCTATGTTTTTAGTGGATTGATCATGAACCTTGTGTATGAAACAAACCCTAATTCGAATATGCTATGATTATGCATGATGGATGATTGCTTGATGAATGTATGATGATTAATAGGTTGTATGAATGTTAGAATACATTGATTATGCAAGAAAGTTGGGATTTTGATGCATTGTTCATAGGTTACTAAGAATAGTAACTTTATTTTGCATGTAATGTTGAATTATGGATGGTATGATGTTATGGATGTATTCATGATGATGATTAGATGCTAGATTGTTGTTATGAATGCTAGAAATCTTTAATTTGATGTTTTTGTTCATAGCTTGCCAAAAGTAGAAACTTTTGTTCATGACGATTGTTAGATTATGGTGATTAGGTGTTGTTGATCATGCTTAGATGATGTATGAGTTTGAATTGGTATAATATTGATGATTTATGAATACATTGGATGGTTGATAGATGTTTGGATGTACTTTCCCAAAAGGGAAACTTTATTTGCATAACGTTTGAAAAATGATAGCTCGAACGTTTGGGATGGTAGGAGCATGTTAGTATGATCATGGATGAATTCTAAGGTGATGAAACATGTTGAATTAGTTGTATGGGATGTTTTGGATAATCATGGATGATGTTTGGACTTTGATGGTCATGTATGATGTTGGTGTTGATTAGTAGTTAGGACATCATGTTTGGGACTGGAAATTGATTGTTGTGATGTTTGTTGAATGCAATGCATATGGTTAATGAATATGGTTATGATCATCATACACGCGTGCGAATCTGAGGCCCCTACTTAGTAGGATTGGCAGGGTTTAGGATGTGAAGTCGTGAGTGGCTTCACATGGCATGTAGTGAGTGGTTTGATCTTTGTGTGACATGTTAGTTATGTTATAACTAGTGGATATGTTAATGTTCTAGATTCGCATGACTTGTATCATACTTGGTTGTATGATGATCTAAGTGTTATACCTGGATGATATTGCATACATATGATCTATTTGAATGTTAACAATGCATGATATATGTGTATGATTACTTGAATGGTTTACAACACATAAAGTCACCAACGGGTCAAACGGGTCAACTAGGTCAAACATGTCTGTTTTGTTTGAAATCTTGAGTCCTTGGTTGTAGTGTAGTTAGGGTTTCACATGTTCTTTGATTACACGTACTCATGCACTTATATGATCTAGGTAACCTCTGAAGGTTGTCTGTCTATTCTGTTTGACAAGTCAAACTCTGTATCTAAACGCATATCAGGTGAGTTCATGCCCCACTTTTTATTACTCTCTTTGGGGAGATAGCATATTGGTAAATCATGAATGCTTTATGTATTTAAGTTGTGTACAATATTATATAGTGTTGATATCATGGAAAGTCCTCACACTTTCGAATTGTTAATATTGATTAACGGGAAATTTGGGTAGTACTACTGGGTCTGACGAGCCCTACCTGTGTGACTCGAGGTCAACCAGGTGCAAGTTGTCCTAATGAACATTGTCATGACCTGTTAAGTCGTGGCAGGAGGCAACAACATAACACAGTCAGCTTCAATTGCGAAATCACTATGAAATAATATTTATTGTTAATGGACTAGCTATATGTTACAATACGCTACTTGTACATCTCTATTATTAAGTTGTTTATATTTGAATATCGTTTGAACTCACCAACCATTACGTTGACATTTTTAGTATGCTATTCTCAGGTCATTAGCTTGCCTGCCATAGGAGCACTGCATGGTCCACTGCATTCTATGACACGGTCTTCAAGACAATTTTATCATTTTAATATTTAATGATTTCTCTTTTGGGATTGGCACATGTTTTGCCACAATTATACTTTTATTACCTTGGCTTGTTTTCTAAACGCTTCCGCACTGTTTAACTTATTTACTTGGGTTGATTTCATTTAAATTATGGCATATAGAGACGTTCTGAGTAACTATTGACTGTGATCCTGGTTTGTTCACACGTCTCGCGGTAAAATTCCGCAAGTGGATTTTGAGGGTGTGACAGATTGGTATCAGAGCCATTGGTTATAGGGAACTAGGTTGCATACACACTAGACTATAACCGCACATAGTTAATTAGTTACCTGTGCCTTATTCTCATCTACTGTATACTCATTGGCATACACGTCACACTCTCTGCAGCATGGCATCGTCTTTGAGAGCTCCAGGTAAATGACCCGAATCACCTACATGATCTGAATCCCCACCTCCCGCACCTGTACCAGATGATGGATTCGATTGGCCCCGACTGGCTTATCCCCAAGAAGAGATTGACTAGGATCAACCATTTGCATTGATGAAGCATGACCCTCCACGAGACTGGCATTCTTATCCTAGATTTGTTGACCATATCATGTTTAGGGAGCGTGTACCTGTCCCAAAGCCAAGGACTAGAAACAATGCCAATCAACCCATGCCTTCACTCCCACGACGGTGCAGTCCAACGAGCAACTGATTGTTGCACTAATGGTTGCACCGGATACAGAACAACATCGGGTAAGACGGCTCACGGGTGATGTCTGTACACTACAGCAAGAGGTGTACAACCTGAGACATCAATTGGATGAGCTCGAGGAAGAACGCAGGAAGACCCTGAACGGTTGTCACCATATGCAAGATGGTCTTATGGCACTCCAAGAGCGCGTGACTGCTCGTGAACAGCGGGACGCCGTAGCCGATAATAGGATTTCTTTTAGAAGCTCAGCTAGCGGCACTTCAGATTGCTATAGCTCCTGCTCCTGCAGCACCCTAGGATGAGGAGGATCACGAGGAGGGACCCGAGGAGGAGGAACCGGAGGAGATGGAGGATGATAGTGATGGGTCAGATGTCGTCGATTGATTCTTTATATGACTTAGACTACATAGTGTTTTCTTTTTGAAACCTATGTGGAAGGGTTGTTTCCCCACACGAACGACAAACTTCAATTTTGACATTGCTAAATACATTGTGACTCATTTGCAATTTATTTACTTTGGTTATTATTTTTGTTATGAATGTTGTGGTTGTGATGATTCGTTATTTCTTTTGTTTACTACGCTTCAATGAGTTAAATATGTTTGATGTTACTCATTATATTATTTGTGAATGTAAAGTGAAAAGAATGGACGCCCGTGGACGTGGTCGTGGACGCGGACATGGACATGGCACCGGAGAACAAGGTGGTGGTCCTATTAACATGACTCCCGCAGAATTGGCTGCTCTAATTAATAAGCATGTTCAGGCGGCAGTGGCTGCTGCCCACGCGGGCCAGCCAGCAGGTAAACAATGACAGAAAGATAAATCTGATATCCTTTGTAACTGTAGGGGATGTCTGATTAATGTGTGTTGTGTTAAAACAGGACCACCATTATGTACCTACAAGTCCTTCATGGACTGTAAACCACACACCTACAGCGGTACTAAGGGTGCTGTAGGGCTTGTACGCTGGTTCGAGAAGACTGAGTCTGTTTTCTCCAAATGTAACTGTCCACCAGCGGATCAAGTAAAGTATGCCACCGGGACTTTAGAGGGTGCTGCTCTGTCTTAGTGGAACGCGCAAGTCCAGATGCTTGGACAAGCATGGCGAATGGACTTACATGGGATGAGTTCAAAGTAATGATGACCGAGGAGTAGTGTCCTCGTAGCGAAGTACAGAAATTAGAGATGGAGTTCTGGCAACTGAAAATGCAGGGCTCGGAAATTGAGGCTTACACCACCAGAACCCAAGAATTAGCAACTTTGTGCCCGGGAATGGTGAATGAGTTGCATAAAAGGATAGAGCATTACATACGGGGATTGGTACCTGAAATCCAGAGTATGGTAACTGCTTCCAATGCAGCCACAATTCAGCAAGCCATCCAGCTAGCTCACAGGCTAACTGACCAAGCCGTGGAGCAAGGACGTCTACCCAAACGGGGCGCTGTGGCAAGCGTGCCCGACAACAAAAGAAAGTGGGATAATGCTAACAACTATCATCATCTTCCAGTGGTCAACTTCAATCTCAACAGCAACAACAGCCGGTTCAACAGCAACGGAGGTTTGACAATAACCGTAACTCCAACTAGACGCCAGCAAATAATCAAGGACCCGGTGGTTATGGTGGGAGACATCCGAAGTGTACTCGGTGTAATTACCATCATGTGGGAAGGTGTGATAGCTTCAAGTGTCAACGTTGTGAAAAATTGGACACGCTGCGAAGGATTGTCGTGGTGAACTGGTGAGGAGGCCACAACAACCTCAAGAGACTCCCAAGGGTTGTTTTGAATGTGGGAAAGAAGGGCATTACAAGCGAAACTGCCCACAACTAAGGAGGAACAGAAATGGCAACAACAACAACAACAATACAACAACCACGGTAACAACAACAACAATGGTAATAATAACAACAATGGTGAAATGGCACTAGAAATGGCGTCAATAAAGATGGAGCCAAGGGGAGAGCCTTCGTCATTGGCTCAGGTGAGGTTCTAAATGATCCTACAACTGTTATTGGTAGATTCCCTGTTAATGGTTGTTTTGCTACGGTACTATTTGATACTAGAGCCGATAGGAGTTTTGTGTCCTTAAAGTTCTATAGTCTTTTAAGTGATATACCCTCTGCTTTAGAATCTAAATACACTGTGGAATTAGCCGACGGTAAACAAATCCATGTAACGCATATCCTTAAAGACTATAAGATAGAACTTGCTGGTCATACTTTCACCATAGATCTCATGCCCGTTACGCTAGGGAGTTTTGATGTTGTGATAGGCATGGATTGGCTCTCTAGCAAGCAAGCGGAAGTCATATGTCACGAGAAGATCATACGGATCCCGGTTGGTGATCAAATTCTTACCGTCAGAGGTGATAGGAGTGGTGCTGTGATAGGCATCATCTCATATATGAAAGCTCAAAAGTTGTTACGAAAGGGTCGTGTGGCTATCCTAGCACTTGTAACCGACAAGCAGGTAGGAGAAAAGCATGGAGGATATTCCCGTAGTACGCGACTTTCGGGAGGTGTTCCAGAGGATCTTCCTGGATTACCACCGCACCGTCAAGTGGAATTCTAGATTGAGTTGACTCCCGTGCAGCTCCGATTGCTAGGGCACCCTATCGATTAGCACCGAACGAACTACAGGAGTTGTCGTCACAACTTCAAGAGCTTTTAGATAAGGCTTTATTCGACCTAGTACATCACCTTGGGAGCTCCTGTTCTCTTTGTTAAGAAGAAGGATGGCACATTCCGGATGTGCATTGATTATCGAGAGTTAAACAAAGTAACAATCAAGAACCGATACCCTTTACCTCGTATTGACGACTTGTTCGATCAGCTTCAAGGATCAAGCTATTACTCGAAGATTGACTTGAGATCTGGTTATCATCAACTCAAAGTTCGAGAAGAAGACATTCCCAAGACTGCGTTTCGTACTCGTTATGGTCATTATGAGTTCTTGTTCATGCCTTTTGGGTTGACTAATGCACCTACTGTGTTCATGGACCTCATGAACCGCGTGTGCAAACCTTATCTTGATGTGTTTGTCATTGTGTTCATCGATGATATACTGATATATTCTAGGACCAAGGAGGAGCATGAAGAGCACTTACGAATGATCTTGGAACTGTTGAAAAATGAGCAGCTATATGCTAAATTCTCAAAGTGTGACTTTTGGATAAGAGAAGTACAATTCCAAGGTCATATTGTTAATGAGAAAGGAATACACATTGATCCTGCCAAAATTGAGGCGATAAAGAATTGACTACACCCAAAACGCCGAGCGAGATAAGACAATTTCTGGGATTAGCAGGATATTACCGACGATTCATAGAAGGATTTTCTAGGATCGCACAACCTCTCACAGCCTTGACTCACAAGGAACGACATACAAATGGAGTGAGAATCAAGAATCAGCTTTCCAATTATTAAAACAAAACTCTGTTCTGCCCCGATATTAGCATTACCAGAGGGAACAGATGACTTTGTGGTGTATTGCGATGCATCCATTCAAGGATTGGGTTGTGTCTTGATGCAACGAGATAAGGTGATAGCCTACGCCTCGAGACAACTAAAGGTTCATGAGAAGAACTATACCACCCATGACTTAGAATTGCGTGCAGTGGTTTTTGCCTTAAAGATCTGGAGACATTATTTGTATGGTACCAAGTGCACTATCTACACCGATCACAAGAGTCTTCAACATATCTTTGAGCAAAAAGAGTTGAATATGAGGCAGCAATGTTGGGTGGAACTACTAAATGATTATGATTGCGCAATTAAGTATCATCCGGGAAAGGCGGACGTAGTTGCCGATGCCCTAAGTAGGAAGGAAACAGCTAAACCCCGACGGGTGCGAGCTTTACAGCTTACTATCAGTACCCACTGCCCGAACAAGTTAAGGAGGCACAGATAGAAGCTTTAAAAGTAGAAAATATTGGTTCTGAGTTGTTAAGGGGAATGGATAAACAACTTTAAAAGTAGAAAATATTGGTTCTGAGTTGCAAAGGGGAATGGATAAACAGCTAGTGGTGAAAGAGGATGGAATTCGGTATTTCATGGATAGACTTGGGTGCCTGTTCATGGAAATCTGAGAGATTTAGTCATGAGCGAGGCACACAAATCTAAGTATTCTATACATCCTGGATCCGACAAGATGTATCATGACCTAAAGGCTCACTATTGGTGGCCCAACATGAAAGCGGATGTAGCTACGTATGTGAGCAAGTGTTTGACCTGCTCGAAGGTAAAAGTGGAATATCAAAAACCGTCTGGACTATTACAACAACCCGAGATTCCAATGTGGAAATGGGAATAAATCTCCATGGATTTTATTACTAAGCTACCCCGGACTAGTACTGTTGTGACACGATATGGGTTATTGTGGATTGATTGACAATGTCTGCTCACTTCCTTGCAATTAAGGAAACGGATAAGATGGAGAAATTACCCGATTGTACCTTAAAGAGATCGTTTCGAGACATGGTATACCGATTCAATTATTTCTGATCATGACGCTCGTTTCACGTCACATTTCTGGCAATCATTGCAGAAATCTTTGGGTACACGTGTGGATATGAGTACTGCATACCATCCACAGACGGATGGTCAGAGTGAGCGTACTATACAGACGTTGGAAGATATGCTACGTGCTTGTGTGATTGACTTTGGGAATAACTGGGAAATTCACCTGCCATTGGTGGAGTTTTCTTATAAATTAGTTATCACACTAGTATACAGGCAGCACCATTCAAGTGCTGTATGGGAGAAAGTGTAGATCTCCGTTTGCTGGGCAGAAATTGGTGATAGTCAGATAACAGGTCCCGAGTTAATTCATGAGACGACTGAGAAGATTATACAGATACGGAACCGTATGGCTGCAGCGCGAGACAGACAAAAGAGTTATGCTGACAAGAGACGAAAACCTTTAGAGTTTCAGGTTGGTGACAAGGTTTTGTTGAAAGTCTCACCATGGAAAGGCGTAGTTTGTTTTGGCAAACGAGGGAAACTAAATCCAGGTACGTTGGACCATTTGAAAAAGTGGAAAGAATAGGTCCAGTAGCCTATCGATTAGCCTACCTGATTCGCTAAGTGGAATTCATGATGTATTTCACGTGTCAAACCTGAAGAAGTGCATAACCGATGAAACAGTGGTCGTACCACTTGAAGAAATTCAAGTGGATGAACAATTGCATTTTATTGAAGAACCAGTTGAGGTGATGGACCGTGAGGTGAAAACACTTAAGCAAAGCAAGATACCTGTTGTTAAAATCCGTTGGAATTCGCGACGTGGACCGGAATTCACATGGGAACGGGAAGATCAAATGAAACTTAAGTACCCTCAACTATTCGAAGGGACGATGCCAGCAGATGAAGGTATTGATTTAAATTTCGGGACGAAATTTCTTTCAACATGGGGATGATGTGACAACTCATCCAAAACTCACTCGATTTCGATTTCTGTGTGCCAATGTAGTAGACCAGTGATGGAACACTCTCACAATGTAACGCAATTTTCAGGACGAAAATTTTTTCAACATGGGGATAATGTGACATCCGGTAAATTTCCGTTACCAAACTCGGTTAGTTCCGTTAGGTCTTGTATACACGTGTCGTGAGCACACACTAGTTGTCGTTTAACGTTGGTGACCTAATAATAATGGATATAGTTTGATGTGAATCTAATTGATTATGTGAGTATTGGGTTATGTTTATGTGTTTACACATTAATTTAAAAGGTTAATTAGAAAATTAATCGCATAACGCGGAAACGTGCCTATTTGTTCGTATGTCTTGTGTTTTTATAAAGATAAGATATATAATGATTTTCATAAGTTTATATCTTTATATTATGAAGTTAAAAACACTTTACAAAGAGTTTAAAGCCTAGTTTTTATAAAATACAAATATAAGGGTTAAAAGGTAAATATGTAAATTAAAATAAACAAAACACCCAAACCCTAATCCCCACCCCACATTCGGCCGCAACTCCCTTTCCAAACCCCTCCCTTTGCAAATTCGATCAAGAACAAGTTAGAAAGCACCAATTGATTCGATTTCAAGGATTATAACACATAGGAAACATCAATTTCAAGCATGTTTAAAGGTTAGGTTTTTCATGTTTTTGTGAGTTGTTCATGTGGCCGAAGCTTGGTTGCGAAATTGACCTTCATGAGGTCGAATTTGATGTTGTTTGGTGATGTTAGTATATAGTTAGATTGTATATATGTTAGTTAACGTCGATTATGCATGAATTCTATGTTTTTAGTGGATTGATCATGAACCTCGTGTATGAAACAAACCCTAATTCGAATATGCTATGATTATGCATGATGGATGATTGCTTGATGAATGCATGATGATTAATAGTTGTATGAATGTTAGAATACATTGATTATGCAAGAAAGTTGGGATTTTGATGCATTGTTCATAGGTTACTAAGAATAGTAACTTTATTTTGCATGTAATGTTGAATTATGGATGGTATGATGTTATGGATGTATTCATGATGATGATTAGATGCTAGATTGTTGTTATGAATGCTAGAAATCTTTAATTTGATGTTGTTGTTCATAGCTTGCCAAAAGTAGAAAGTTTTGTTCATGAGGATTGTTAGATTATGGTGATTAGTTGTTGTTGATCATGCTTAGATGATGATATGAGGTTGAATTGGTATAATATTTGTAAGGCCCCGTTCCCGGGACGCTTACAGCTGGGTTCTCATCGCACATAAAACATATAATTACATTTGTATTTCATAAAATCGCAGCGGAAAACTAAAACAATCTTTCATTTCCATGTAATGCTTTTGCAAGTTAATACGACATTCATTACAAAATAGCTTGTTCGCATTACAATGCAAAAACATTAATCAAAAGAATGCCATCCCAAAAGAGCTGAGTAGTCGCCCGTGCCACCCTCAGCAACCATTACCTGCCAATTGGAAACACATCAAAGTCAACGTTGCTGAGTGAGTTCTAGTTTTATAAATAAAACATACTTTACTTTCATATAAAACCGTTCGTTACTTATACATGATCACACATCGTACGTTCACATAGATAACATCATTATTATCTTCTTCATTCGTTCATTCGTTCTTTCATTACTTTACTTGCGCATCAGACATCATCCTTACCAATACCATGTGCTACACCCCGGTTAGTCGTAGCTACCGGGCCGAAGTCAACAAATGAACAGCTAAACGTATGCCACGGTACTAGGAGTAACCATCAGTCTTAGCTACTGGGCCGAAGTCAACAAATGAACAGCTAAACGTATGCCACAGTACTAGGGGTGAGCGGTAGAGGTTCTACATTCAGGGTCAATCACCAAGAAGGACCCATTATCCGATGTGTGCAAGACGTTTCATTCGTTCATTCATACATGCATTCATTCATCATGTTCCTCTTCTTTATCTTTCACTTTACGTTACATAATACTTCGTTCATTCATCTAATAGGTAGAGCCATAGGAAGGGTATTATACATCACACTAAGGAACAATAACATGCATCAGCATCACATCATACAGGGCAACATCATACATACACAACATGCAACATCATCACCTCATCGTGCCCAACATGCTTTCTAAGACCTCGATCATCGTCTTAAAACTCTTATGGGAACCTTTACATCAAAACTTACATCTGCACTTTCCCCGAAAGTCAGAAGTCAGTCTACACCTTCCTCGGTTCAACAGCCCTATTCGGCGTATGGACACCCTTCAGTCGCATTGCCTCCATGCGACTGAACATCATGCGAATGAACTAATACGGATGAACACCTATGCGAATGAACATCCAGTCGTGCGAATGGACAATGCGGATGGACACCTATGCGACTGGACCTTCAGTCGTGCAAATGGACCTTTAGTCGTGTGAATGGACCTTCAATCGCACCCTAATTGGCCATATGGCCTCCATTCGGCCTCCAGTCGGTCGCCTAGCCCTAACTGATGCAGAATGCAGTTCATCCCGACTGCAGCCGAGGGTTTTCGGCCTCCAAACTCATCTAAACCCATTTTAAGCCTAAATCAACCATCCTAAACATTAGGGATGCATACCATAACCTTATTCAAGCACAACCAAGCAAGAAATCAAGTCACAAACGCATCATACATAACATACACAAACGGGTCAACTTACACACATACGAAAAACTCGATTTCAGATGTTTTCCAGCCCCAATCGTTTGAAAACAAGTAAAAGAGGGGTCTTAGAACTCACATAAACGAGCACAACGACAAGAGCTTCGATTCGGCTTGCTTCACGACAATTTTGGCGACCCGAACCAGCACTTTTCCTCTTTTTCTCTTCTTTCTCTCTTCTTCTCTTTATGAAACTGAAATGTGGGTGTGGGGAGAGTGGGCTGCCCTCTCCCTACATATATAACCACATTTCCCAACTTTTCTTCGTTGGCGAGTTTGGTCCCTCGACTTTTGGACTTTATTTTCTTTTCTTTCTTCACCGGCTTCAAAATAGTAAATATTCGGGTGTTACAAGTCCACCCCCTTAAATAGGTTTCGTCCCCGAAACCTGTTATTCGTTGAACAAACGTGGTAATGCTGTCTCATTTCTTCCTCAGTCTCCCACGTTGACTCGGATCCCTTCCTGTGCTTCCACTGTACACGCACGAGAGGACCACTTTATTCCTTAGCCTTTTCTCCTTTCTGTCGATGATTGCCACTGGTTGCTCCACATAATTGAGCCTTTCATCTATTTCAATGTCCTCCAGTGGAACAATCATGTCTTCATCAACTATACACTTTCTCAGATGAGATACATGGAATGTCGGGTGAATCCCACTTAACCCATCTGGGAACTCCAATCTATAGGCCACCTCCCCTACTCGAGCAATGATTCGGAAAAGGCCTATATATCTTGGGCTCAACTTGCCCCGCTTTCTGAATCTGATAATACCCTTCCAAGGTGAGACCTTCAACATAACCCGTCACCCACCTGGAACTCAATGGCCTACGTCGCTTATCGACATACGACTTCTGTCTATCTTTGGCTGCCTTCATGAAGGCTTTAATCTTTTCAAGCTTCTCTGTTGTAGCCTCGATTACCTCGACGCTCCCCAATTCATTCTGACCAATATCACCCCAACAAACGGGTGTTCTGCATCTCCTACCGTATAGCATCTCATATGGTGGCATACCAATACTGGCATGATAGCTGTTGCTGTATGAGAATTCGGCTAACGGTAAGTGGTCATCCCAACTTCCACCAAAATCGATCACACACGCCCGGAGCATGTCTTCCAGTGTCTGAATGGTCCTTTCTGACTAACCATCAGTCTGGGGATGATAAGCCGTGCTAATATGTAACCTCGTCCCTATAGCGTCGTGGAATTTCTTCCACAATTTAGATGTAAACCGAGTGTCACGATCAGACACAATAGACACCGGCACACCATGACGAGCTATAATTTCCTTGATGAACAGATCAGCCAACCTCTCAGATGAATACGTCGCGCGGATCGGTAGAAAATGAGCGCTCTTCGTCAGACGATCAACTATCACCCATATGGCATCATACCCTTTCGGGGTACGTGGCAGCTTCGTAATGAAGTCCATGGTGATGTGCTCCCATTTCCATTCCGGTATATCCAAAGGTTGTATCTTCCCATACGGCTTTTGATGCTCTGCCTTCACCTGTAAGCAAGTAAGGCACTTACTCACATACTCCACCACGTCACGCTTCATACCCGCCACCAATAATCTTTCTTCATGTCATGGTACATTTTAATGGCACCAGGATGAATGGAGTATCATGTCTTGTGGGCTTCATCCATTATCTTCACCCGTAGATCCCCAAAACGAGGAATCCACACACGACCGAATCGAGTTCTAACATCGAGTGTGTTTTCACCCAATTCCCCAACCAGACCTCTCATTCTTTCCGAGTTAAGGTGATCTTCCTTCAATGCCTCATCTTGAAACTCCTTAACTTGCTTCATCACATCGAAGGTCATGATTAATTGATAAGCTTTCACCCGAATCGGTTCGGGCCTTTCCTTCCGGCTAAGGGCATCCGCCACCACATTAGCTTTGCCTGGATGGTAATGGATCTCGCAATCATAATCCTTTATAAGTTCCAACCATCTCCTCTGCCTCATGTTCAGATCCTTTTGCTCGAAGAAGTACTTCAAGCTCTTATGATCGGTGAATATGGTGCACTTCGTCCCGTAGAGATAGTGCCTCCAAATCTTTAGTGCAAAGACCACGGCTGCTAGCTCCAAGTCATGAGTGGGATAACTAACCTCATGGACTTTCAATTGTCAGGATGCATAGGCTATAACCTTCCCTCTCTACATTAACACACACCCCAACCCTGAGTAGGAAGCATCAGAATAACCACCAGATCTTCGCTTCCATCGGGTAATGACAGAACAGGAGCTTGAGTCAGTCTTGCTTTCAGCTCTTCGAACGCCTTCTCTTGAGCTTGACACCATAAAAACATCACATCCTTTTGGGTCAACTTAGTTAGTGGAGAAGCAATCTTAGAGAAGTCTTGGATGAATCTTCTATAGTAGCCCGCCAAGCCCAAGAAACTACGGATCTCGGATGGCGTCTTTGGTGACTTCCATTGCATAACCGCCTCCACCTTCGCCGGGTCAACCATAATCCCGTCAGGATTCACCACATGACCTAAAAACTGAACTTCGCGCAACCAGAACGCGCACTTGGAGAATTTAGCATACAGTTTCTCCCTTCTCAACGTCTCTAGAACCTCTCGAATGTGACCGGCATGCTCAATCTCCCTCTTCGCATAAATTAGGATATCATCAATAAACACAATCACTGATTTATCCAACATAGGCCGACACACACGGTTCATCAGATCCATAAAAGCAGCTGGCGCGTTGGTCAAACCAAAGGACATGACCAGAAATTCGTAATGACCATAGCGCGTACGAAAAGCTGTTTTAGGGATATCTTGCTCCTTCATCTTCAACTGATGATAACCCGATCGAAGATCTATCCTCGAGAACCAACTGGCACCCTGAAGCTGATCGAACAAATCATCTATCCTCGGTAAGGGGTAGCGGTTCTTCACTGTCAACTTGTTCAGTTCGCGGTAGTCAATGCACATCCTCTACTACCATCCTTCTTCTTTACAAATAGGACCGGAGCACCCCAAGGAGAGATACTCGGTCTAATGAACCCCTTATCAAGCAGCTCTCGCAACTGCTCCATCAACTCTTTCATCTCGGTTGGAGCCAACCGATATGGTGCCTTGGCAACAGGTTGGGAACCCGGTATCAGATCAATCTGAAATTCAATCTCTCTGTCAGGTGGCACTCCTGATAAGTCTTCTCGGAACATGTCTGGAAAGTCACACACAACCGGTACATCGGCTAGTTGTGGTGTTGGTGTATCCACATCTTTTACATAGGCCAAGTAAGCACTACATCCACGGCTTATACACTTTCCCGCCACCTATGTGAGCAAGTGTTTGACCTGCTCGAAGGTAAAAGTGGAATATCAAAAACCGTCTGGACTATTACAACAACCCGAGATGCCAATGTGGAAATGGGAATAAATCTCCATGGATTTTATTACTAAGCTACCCCGGACTAGTACTGGTTGTGACACGATATGGGTTATTGTGGATTGATTGACAATGTCTGCTCACTTCCTTGCAATTAGGAAACGGATAAGATGGAGAAATTAACCCGATTGTACCTTAAGAGATCGTTTCGAGACATGGTATACCGATTTCAATTATTTCTGATCATGACGCTCGTTTCACGTCACATTTCTGGCAATCATTGCAGAAATCTTTGGGTACACGTGTGGATATGAGTACTGCATACCATCCACAGACGATGGTCAGAGTGAGCGTACTATACAGACGTTGGAAGATATGCTACGTGCTTGTGTGATTGACTTTGGGAATACTGGGAAATTCACCTGCCATTGGTGGAGTTTTCTTATAAATTAGTTATCACACTAGTATACAGGCAGCACCATTCAAGTGCTGTATGGGAGAAAGTGTAGATCTCCGGTTTGCTGGGCAGAAATTGGTGATAGTCAGATAACAGGTCCCGAGTTAATTCATGAGACGACTGAGAAGATTATACAGATACGAACCGTATGCTGCAGCACGAGACAGACAAAAGAGTTATGCTGACAAGAGACGAAAACCTTTAGAGTTTCAGGTTGGTGACAAGGTTTTGTTGAAAGTCTCACCATGGAAAGGCGTAGTTTGTTTTGGCAAACGAGGGAAACTAAATCCAAGGTACGTTGGACCATTTGAAAAAGTGGAAAGAATAGGTCCAGTAGCCTATCGATTAGCCCTACCTGATTCGCTAAGTGGAATTCATGATGTATTTCACGTGTCAAACCTGAAGAAGTGCATAACCGATGAACAGTGGTCGTACCACTAGAAGAAATTCAAGTGGATGAACAATTGCATTTTATTGAAGAACCAGTTGAGGTGATGACCGTGAGGTGAAAACACTTAAGCAAAGCAAGATACCTGTTGTTAAAATCCGTTGGAATTCGCGACGTGGACCGGATTCACATGGGAACGGAAGATCAAATGAAACTTAAGTACCCTCAACTATTCGAAGGGACGATGCCAGCAGATGAAGGTATTGATTTAAATTTCGGGACGAAATTTCTTTCAACATGGGGATGATGTGACAACTCATCCAAAACTCACTCGATTTCGATTTCTGTGTGCCAATGTAGTAGACCAGTGATGGAACACTCTCACAATGTAACGCAATTTTCAGGACGAAAATTTTTTCAACATGGGGATAATGTGACATCCGTAAATTTCCGTTACCAAACTCGGTTAGTTCCGTTAGGTCTTGTATACACGTGTCGTGAGCACACACTAGTTGTCGTTTAACGTTGGTGACCTAATAATAATGGATATAGTTTGATGTGAATCTAATTGATTATGTGAGTATTGGGTTATGTTTATGTGTTTACACATTAATTTAAAAGGTTAATTAGAAAATTAATCGCATAACGCGGAAACGTGCCTATTTGTTCGTATGTCTTGTGTTTTTATAAAGATAAGATATATAATGATTTTCATAAGTTTATATCTTTATATTATGAAGTTAAAAACACTTTACAAAGAGTTTAAAGCCTAGTTTTTATAAAATACAAATTATAAGGGTTAAAAGGTTAAATATGTAAATTAAAATTAAACAAAACACCCAAACCCTAATCCCCACCCCACATTCGGCCGCAACTCCCTTTCCAAACCCCTCCCTTTGCAAATTCGATCAAGAACAAGTTAGAAAGCACCAATTTGATTCGATTTCAAGGATTATAACACATAGGAAACATCAATTTCAAGCAATTACATGTTTAAAGGTTAGGTTTTTCAAGTTTTTGTGAGTTGTTCATGGTGGCCGAAGCTTGGTTGCGAAATTGACCTTCATGAGGTCGAATTTGATGTTGTTTGGTGATGTTAGTATATTAGTTAGATTGTATATATGTTAGTTAACGTCGATTATGCATGAATTCTATGTTTTTAGTGGATTGATCATGAACCTCGTGTATGAAACAAACCCTAATTCGAATATGCTATGATTATGCATGATGGATGATTGCTTGATGAATGCATGATGATTAATAGGTTGTATGAATGTTAGAATACATTGATTATGCAAGAAAGTTGGGATTTTGATGCATTGTTCATAGGTTACTAAGAATAGTAACTTTATTTTGCATGTAATGTTGATTATGGATGGTATGATGTTATGGATGTATTCATGATGATGATTAGATGCTAGATTGTTGTTATGAATGCTAGAAATCTTTAATTTGATGTTGTTGTTCATAGCTTGCCAAAAGTAGAAAGTTTTGTTCATGAGGATTGTTAGATTATGGTGATTAGGTGTTGTTGATCATGCTTAGATGATGATATGAGGTTGAATTGGTATAATATTTGTAAGGCCCTGTTCCCGGGACGCTTACAGCTGGTTCTCATCGCACATAAAACATATAATTACATTTGTATTTCATAAAATCGCAGCGGAAAACTAAAACAATCTTTCATTTCCATGTAATGCTTTTGCAAGTTAATACACATTCATTACAAAATAGCTTGTTCGCATTACAATGCAAAAACATTAATCAAAAGAATGCCATCCCAAAAGAGCTGAGTAGTCGCCCGTGCCACCCTCAGCAACCATTACCTGCCAATTGAAACACATCAAAGTCACGTTGCTGAGTGAGTTCTAGTTTTATAAATAAAACATACTTTACTTTCATATAAAACCGTTCGTTACTTATACATGATCACACATCGTACGTTCACATAGATAACATCATTATTATCTTCTTCATTCGTTCATTCGTTCTTTCATTACTTTACTTGCGCATCAGACATCATCCTTACCAATACCATGTGCTACACCCCGGTTAGTCGTAGCTACCGGGCCGAAGTCACAAATGAACAGCTAAACGTATGCCACAGTACTAGGGGTGAGCGGTAGAGGTTCTACATTCAGGTCAATCACCAAGAAGGACCCATTATCCGATTGTGCAAGACGTTTCATTCGTTCATTCATACATGCATTCATTCATCATGTTCCTCTTTCTTTATCTTTCACTTTACGTTACATAATACTTCGTTCATTCATCATAATAGGTAGAGCCATAGGAAGGGTATTATACATCACACTAAGGAACAATAACATGCATCAGCATCACATCATACAGGGCAACATCATACATACACAACATGCAACATCATCACCTCATCGTGCCCAACATGCTTTCTAAGACCTCGATCATCGTCTTAAAACTCTTATGGGAACCTTTACATCAAAACTTACATCTGCACTTTCCCCGAAAGTCAGAAGTCAGTCTACACCTTCCTCGGGTTCAACAGCCCTATTCGGGCGTATGGACACCCTTCAGTCGCATTGCCTCCATGCGACTGAACATCATGCGAATGAACTAATACGGATGAACACCTATGTGACTGGACCTTCAGTCGTGCAAATGGACCTTTAGTCGTGTGAATGGACCTTCAGTCGTGTGAATGGACCTTCAGTCGTGCGAATGGACAATGCGGATGAACACCTATGCGAATGAACATCCAGTCGTGCGAATGGACAATGCGGATGAACACCTATGCGAATGAACATCCAGTCGTGCGAATGGACAATGCGGATGGACACCTATGCGACTGGACCTTCAGTCGTGTGAATGGACCTTCAGTCGTGCAAATGGACCTTTAGTCGTGTGAATGGACCTTCAGTCGTGTGAATGGACCTTCAGTCGTGCAAATGGACCTTTAGTCGTGTGAATGGACCTTCAGTCGTGCAAATGGACCTTTAGTCGTGTGAATGGACCTTCAGTCGTGCAAATGGACCTTTAGTCGTGTGAATGGACCTTCAGTCGTGTGAATGGACCTTCAGTCGTGCGAATGGACAATGCGGATGAACACCTATGCGAATGAACATCCAGTCGTGCGAATGGACAATGCGGATGGACACCTATGCGACTGGACCTTCAGTCGTGTGAATGGACCTTCAGTCGTGTGAATGGACCTCAGTCGTGCGAATGGACCTTCAATCGCACCCTAATCGGCCATATGGCCTCCATTCGGCCTCCAGTCGGTCGCCTAGCCCTAACTGATGCAGAATGCAGTTCATCCCGACTGCAGCCAAGGGTTTTCGGCCTCCAAACTCATCTAAACCCTTTTTAAGCCTAAATCGACCATCCTAAACCTTAGGGATGCATACCATAACCTTATTCAAGCACAACCAAGCAAGAAATCAAGTCACAAACGCATCATACATACATACACAAACGGGTCAACTTACACACATACGAAAAACTCGATTTCAGATGTTTTCCAGCCCCAAATCGTTTGAAAACAAGTAAAAGAGGGGTCTTTGAACTCACATAAACGAGCACAACGACAAGAGCTTCGATTCGGCTTGCTTCACGACATTTTGGCGACCCGAACCAGCACTTTTCCTCTTTTTCTCTTCTTTCTCTCTTCTTCTCTTTATGAAACTGAAATGTGGTGTGGGGAGAGTGGGCTGCCCTCTCCCTACATATATCACCACATTTCCAACTTTTCTTCATTGGCGAGTTGTCTCTCGACTTTTGGACTTTATTTTCTTTTCTTTCTTCACCGGCTTCAAAATAGTAAATATTCGGGTGTTACAAGTCCACCCCCTTAAATAGGTTTCGTCCCCGAAACCTGTTATTCGTGAACAAACGTGGTAATGTTGTCTCATTTCTTCCTCAGTCTCCCACGTTGACTTGGATCCCTTCATGTGCTTCCACTGTACACGCACGAGAGGAACCACTTTTTCCTTAGCCTTTTCTCCTTTCGGTCGA
This sequence comes from Flaveria trinervia, assembly GCA_025506515.1. NCBI lineage: Eukaryota > Viridiplantae > Streptophyta > Magnoliopsida > Asterales > Asteraceae > Flaveria > Flaveria trinervia. The sequence goes on from CM046453.1 coordinate 61,345,618, forward strand.
CGATTGCCACTGGTTGCTCCACATAATTGAGCCTTTCATCTATTTCAATGTCCTCCAGTGGAACAATCATGTCTTCATCAACTATACACTTTCTCAGATGAGATACATGGAATGTCGGGTGAATCCCACTTAACCCATCTGGCAATTCCAATCTATAGGCCACCTCCCCTACTCGAGCAATGATTCGGAAAAGGCCTATATATCTTGGGCTCAACTTGCCCCGCTTTCTGAATCTGATAATACCCTTCCAAGGTGAGACCTTCACATAACCCGGTCACCCACCTGGAACTCAATTGGCCTACGTCGCTTATTGACATACGACTTCTGTCTATCTTTGGCTGCTTCATGAAGGCTTTAATCTTTTCAAGCTTCTCTGTCGTAGCCTCGATTACCTCGACGCTCCCCAATTCATTCTGACCATATCATCACCAAAAACGGGTGTTCTGCATCTCCTACCGTATAGCATCTCATATGGTGGCATACCAATACTGGCATGATAGCTGTTGTTGTATGAGAATTCGGCTAACGGTAAGTGGTCATCCCAACTTCCACCAAAATCGATCACACACGCCCGGAGCATGTCTTCCAGTTTCTGAATGGTCCTTTCTGACTGACCATCAGTCTGGGGATGATAAGCCGTGCTAATATGTAACCTCGTCCCCATAGCGTCGTGGAATTTCTTCCAAAATTTAGATGTAAACCGAGTGTCACGATCAGACACAATAGACACCGGCACACCATGACGAGCTACAATTTCCTTGATGAACAGATCAGCCAACCTCTCAGATGAATACGTCTCGCGGATCGGTAGAAAATGAGCGCTCTTCGTCAGACGATCAACTATCACCCATATCGCATCATACCCTTTCGGGGTACGTGGCAGCTTCGTAATGAAGTCCATGGTGATGTGCTCCCATTTCCATTCCGGTATATCCAAAGGTTGTATCTTCCCATACGGCTTTTGATGCTCTGCCTTCACCTGTAAGCAAGTAAGGCACTTACTCACATACTCCACCACGTCACGCTTCATACCCGGCCACCAATAATCTTTCTTCATGTCATGGTACATTTTCGTGGCACCAGGATGAATGGAGTATCGAGTCTTGTGGGCTTCATCCATTATCTTCACCCGTAGATCCCCAAAACGAGGAATCCACACACGACCGAATCGAGTTCTAACACCGAGTGTGTTTTCACCCAATTCCCCAACCAGACCTCTCATTCTTTCTGAGTTAAGGTGATCTTCCTTCAATGCCTCATCTTGAAACTCCTTAACTTGCTTCATCACATCGGAGGTCATGATTAATTGATAAGCTTTCACCCGAATCGGTTCGGGCCTTTCCTTCCGGCTAAGGGCATCCGCCACCACATTAGCTTTGCCTGGATGGTAATGGATCTCGCAATCATAATCCTTTATAAGTTCCAACCATCTCCTCTGCCTCATGTTCAGATCCTTTTGCTCGAAGAAGTACTTCAAGCTCTTATGATCGGTGAATATGGTGCACTTCGTCCCGTAGAGATAGTGCCTCCAAATCTTTAGTGCAAAGACCACGGCTGCTAGCTCCAAGTCATGAGTGGGATAATTAACCTCATGACTTTCATTGTCAGGATGCATAGGCTATAACCTTCCTCTCTGCATTAACACACACCCCCAACCCGAGTAGGAAGCATCAGAATAAACCACCAGATCTTCGCTTCCATCGGGTAATGACAGAACAGGAGCTTGAGTCAGTCTTGCTTTCAGCTCTTCGAACGCCTTCTCTTGAGCTTGACACCCATACAAATCACATCCTTTCGGGTCAACTTAGTTAGTGGAGAAGCAATCTTAGAGAAGTCTTGGATGAATCTTCTATAGTAGCCCGCCAAGCCCAAGAAACTACGGATCTCGGATGGCGTCTTTGGTGACTTCCATTGCATAACCGCCTCCACCTTCGCCGGGTCAACCATAATCCCGTCAGGATTCACCACATGACCTAAAACTGAACTTCGCGCAACCAGAACGCGCACTTGGAGAATTTAGCATACAGTTTCTCTTCTCAACGTCTCTAGAACCTCTCGAATGTGACCGGCATGCTCAATCTCCTCTTCGCATAATTAGGATATCATCAATAAACACAATCACTGATTTATCCAACATAGGCCGACACACACGGTTCATCAGATCCATAAAAGCAGCTGGCGCGTTGGTCAAACCAAAGGACATGACCAGAAATTCGTAATGACCATAGCGCGTACGAAAAGCTGTTTTAGGGATATCTTGCTCCTTCACCTTCAACTGATGATAACCCGATCGAAGATCTATCCTCGAGAACCAACTAGCACCCTGAAGCTGATCGAACAAATCATCTATCCTCGGTAAGGGTAGCGGTTCTTCACTGTCAACTTGTTCAGTTCGCGGTAGTCAATGCACATCCTCATACTACCATCCTTCTTCTTTACAAATAGGACCGGAGCACCCCAAGAGAGATACTCGGTCTAATGAACCCCTTATCAAGCAGCTCTCGCAACTGCTCCATCACTCTTTCATCTCGGTTGGAGCCAACCGATATGGTGCCTTGGCAACAGGTTGGGCACCCGGTATCAGATCAATCTGAAATTCAATCTCTCTGTCAGGTGGCACTCCTGATAAGTCTTCTGGGAACATGTCTGGAAAGTCACACACAACCGGTACATCGGCTAGTTGTGGTGTTGGTGTATCCACATCTTTTACATAGGCCAAGTAAGCACTACATCCACGCCTTATACACTTTCCCGCCACCGCCATTGAGATCACCTTCGGGATTGTAGTAACCCGATCACCATAAACCGTTACCAACTTCCGTCAGGCGCTGTCAACCGAACCATTTTCTTGCGACACACAATGTTCGCCTCGAAGTCCGCCAACCAATCCATCCCAAGAACCAAATCAAACCACCCAAGGTCATCACGAATGGTCTAACAGGAAACTTATGACCCTCAAGTTCCACATCACAATTCTCTATCATCTCAGAAATCCTGGTAGACTTACCTATGGCAGTTTTTACATCAAAGGGCGCATCAACACGTCTACTAATAACAGACAGCTTAGCACAGAAAGCAGCAGAAATAAAACTCCTACTAGCACCAGAATCAAATAACACAGAAGCTAAAGTCTGGTTCACTAGAAACGTACCGGACACAACGTCAGGTCCGTCCTAGCCTCCTCCTGTGTCATGGTGAACGCTCTGGCGCTCGCCCTCGGCCCATCACTTCCCGTCTTCTTCACCCCTGAACCCTCAGTCCTCGACTTCTTACAATCTCTTCTCATATGACCAGTTTCCCCACAGTTAAAACATTTGCCCGACAGGCAATCCTTCGCCGTATGCCCTGTCTTCCCACACTTGAAGCACAAGTTTGACCCAACCTACATTCCCCGCCGTGCTCCCTTCCACACTTGCCACACCTTTTCGACCCCGCACTTGATGTGACCACACGACGTTCATCCACCCGTGCCTTTTTTTACCCATCGGGGCATCACCCCGACCAAACCGTTTCCCGTTTCAGTTCCGATCACCACCACCCTTCTACTCGCCTCAGTCACCACCACCTCCCGCTCGTCATACAGCCTCCCTGCCAAATCAACTGCCGACCTAAACGTGCTTGGCAGGGCGGCGATCATATGCCGGCGAACATCCACCGGTAAACCCTGAATGTACCTCTTGATTTTCGAGACAGAGGCGTCACCTGATCAGGCACAAGCCGTCCCATTTCATTAAACTTGGTGGTATACTGCTGGTGTGTCATGGTTCCAGCCTCCAACTGCAAAACTCCCTTTCCAACTTGTCCATTCCCGATGAGGACAAAATTCCTCAATCACCACCCTTCTCAGCTCAGGCCATTTCATTTTCCCAATGGCCCTACTACCCTCAGCTTGGACAATGTTGTCCCACCAGCACAGAGCTGAATCCACAAAAGAGTGGGTAGCAAACTTCACCTTTTGGTCCTCTTGGACACTCGCTGATATCGAGAACAGCTTCCATTTCCCTCACCCACCGGTGAGCAGCTGCAGCGGTGCCGTTTCCATCAAAAGTAGGGGGCTTGCATCTCATAAATGCCTCGTAGTTACATCCTCGCACTGCCTCTGGCACAGGCTCTTCTTCTTCCTCTTCATCATCAGACAGAACCGTTTCCGGCTCTGGCTGTTCCCGTCCTCCAGAGGATCTGTTTCTTTCTTTTCTTTCCCCTTCTCGTACAGCCTTAATAACTTCAGTAACCACAGACGGTAAGATTGTCTGCATGACCTGATGGACTTCTTCTACAACAGCCTCTTTTACTGAGGCTCTCAGATTGGCGCTTTCGTCGCCACCCTCCGGATGAGGGGTCTCTGGTTCTTCATGAACCACCCTCTCAACTCTGGGTCTCCCTCTCTTGGGTCGCGGTTCAACACCATGACCTCCGCCCCTAGAAGCTTTCGAAGATCTACCTCCGGCCATCACACGCACACTGAAAGATTCAAACACCAACACAGTCATTCAAGGAAACAACTCAGTTTATGTCAAGTATAGTAAGTCCCTAATTACAGTGGCCAGTTGTGATTAGCCACTTACTTTACTCTTCATACCCCAAGTATTACCTGTCCTGACTACATCAGTATTTAAATCTACATACAACACATAACCACATACCATGCGCACAAAAACCCGGTTAACTTTATGAAAATACCTGATGGCACGCAGCTACTCAGTTTGGCATCCCATTCCCTTCCGTCCCATTCTCAGTTTAAGATCAGGTTTATTTTGAAAATTTACCCATTTCACTTAAACTTTGGCTCTGATACCAACTTGTAAGGCCCCGTTCCCGGGACGCTTACAGCTGGGTTCTCATCGCACATAAAACTATAATTACATTTGTATTTCATAAATCGCAGCGGAAAACTAAACAATCTTTCATTTCCATGTAAATGCTTTTGCAAGTTAATACACATTCATTACAAAATAGCTTGTTCGCATTACAATGCAAAAACATTAATCAAAAGAATGCCATCCCAAAAGAGCTGAGTAGTCGCCCGTGCCACCCTCAGCAACCATTACCTACCAACTGGAAACACATCAAAGTCAGCGTTGCTGAGTGAGTTCTAGTTTTATAAATAAAACATACTTTACTTTCATATAAAACCGTTCGTTACTTATACATGATCACACATCGTACGTACACATAGATAACATCATTATTATCTTCTCATTCTTCATTCGTTCTTTCATTACTTTACTTGCGCATCGGACATCATCCTTACCAATACCATGTGCTACACCCCGGTTAGTCGTAGCTACTGGGACGAAGTCAACAAATGAACAGCTAAACGTATGCCACGGTACTAGGAGTAACCATCAGTCTTAGCTACTGGGCCGAAGTCAACAAATGAACAGCTAAACGTATGCCACTACTAGGGGTGAGCGGTAGAGGTTCTACATTCAGGTCAATCACCAAGAAGGACCCTTTATCCGATGTGTGCAAGACGTTTCATTCGTTCATTAATACATTCATTCATTCATCATGTTCCTCTTTCTTTATCTTTCACTTTACGTTACATAATACTTCGTTCATTCATCATAATAGGTAGAGCCATAGGAAGGTATTATACATCACACTAAGGAACATTAACATGCATCAACATCACATCATACAGGGCAACATCATACATACACAACATGCAACATCATCACCATCGTGCCCACATGCTTTCTAAGACCTCGATCGTCGTCTTAAAACTCTGATGGGAACCTTTACATCAAAACTTACATCTGCACTTTCCCCGAAAGTCAGATGTCAATCTACACCTTCCTCGGTTCAACAGCCCTATTCGGCGTATGGACACCCTTCAGTCGCATTGCCTCCATGCGACTGAACATCATGCGAATGAACTAATACGGATGAACACCTATGCGAATGAACATCCAGTCGTGCGAATGGACAATGCGGATGAACCCTATGTGACTGGACCTTCAGTCATGCGAATGGACCTTCAGTCGTGCGAATGGACCTTCAATCGCACCCTAATCGTCCATATGGCCTCCATTCGGCCTCCAGTCGGTCGCCTAGCCCTAACTGATGCAGAATGCAGTTCATCCCGACTGCAGCCGAGGGTTTTCGGCCTCCAAACTCATCTAAACCCATTTTAAGCCTAAATCGACCATCCTAAACCTTAGGAATGCATACCATAACCTTATTCAAGCACAACCAAGCAAGAAATCAAGTCACAAACGCATCATACATAACATACACAAACGGGTCAACTTACACACATACGAAAAACTTGATTTCAGATGTTTTCCAGCCCCAAATCGTTTGAAAACAAGTAAAAGAGGGGTCTTAGAACTCACATAAACGAGCACAACGACAAGAGCTTCGATTCGGCTTGCTTCACGACAATTTCGGTTGATAGAGTTGGGATGTACTTTCCGAAAAGGGAAACTTTATTTGCATAACGTCTGAAAAATGATAGCTTGAACATGTTTGTATGGTAGAGCATGTTAGTATGATCATGGATAATTCTAAGGTGATGAAACATGTTGAATTAGTTTATGGGATGTTTGTTTGGATAATCATGGATGATGTTGGACTTTGATGTCATGTATGATGTTGTGTGTTATAGTTAGGACATCATGTTTGGGACTGGAAATTGATTGTTGTGATGTTTGTTGAATGCAATGCATTGGTTAATGAATATGGCTATGATCATCATACACGCGTGCGAATCTGAGGCCCCTACTTAGTAGGATTGGCAGGGTTTTAGGATGTGAAGTCGTGAGTGGCTTCACATGGCATGTAGTGTGTGGTTTGATCTTTGTGTGACATGTTAGTATTTTATAACTAGTGGATATGTTAATGTTCTAGATTCGCATGACTTGTATCATACTTGGTGTATGATGATCTAAGTGTTATACCTGGATGATATTGCATACATATGATCTATTTGAATGTTAACATGCATGTATATGTGATGATTACTTGAATGGTTTACAACACATAAAGTCACCAACGGTCAAACGGGTCAACTAGGTCAACATGTTTGTTTTGTTTGAAATCTTGAGTCCTTGGTTGTAGTGTACTTAGGGTTTTCCGTGTTCTTTGATTACACGTACTCATGCACTTATATGATCTAGTAACCTCTGAAGGTTGTTTGTCTATTCTGTTTGACAAGTCAAACTTTGGGTATCTAAACGCATATCAAGTGAGTTCATGCCCCCTTTTTTATTTACTCTCTTTGGGGAGATAGCATACTGGTAAATCACGAACGCTTTATGTATTTAAGTTGTGTATAATATTATATAGTGTTGATATCATGGAAAGTCCTCACACTTTCGAATTGTTAATATTGATTAGCGGGGAAATTTGGGTGGTACTACTGGGTCTGCCGAGCCCTACCTGTGTGACTCGAGGTCAACCGGGTGCAAGTTATCCTAATGAACATTGTCACGACCTGTTAAGTCGTGGCAGGAGGCAACAACGTAACACAGTCAGCTTCAATTGTGAAATCACTATGAAATAATATTTATTGTTAATGGACTAGCTATCTGTTACAATACGCTACTTGTACATCTCTATTATTAAGTTGTTTATATTTGAATATCTCTTGAACTCACCAACCATTGCGTTGACATTTTTAGTATGCTATTCTCAGGTCATTAGCTTGCCTGCCATAGGAGCACTGCATGGTCCACTGCATTCTATGACACGGTCTTCAAGACAATTTTATCATTTTAATAATTAATGATTTCTCTTTTGGGATTGGCACATGTTTTGCCACAATTATACTTTTATTACCTTGGGTTGTTTTCTAAACGCTTCTGCACTGTTTAACTTATTTACTTGGGTTGATTTCATTTAAATTATGGCATATAGAGTCGTTCTGAGTAACTATTGACTGTGATCCTGGTTTGTTCACACGCCTCGCGGTAAAACTCCGCAAGTGGATTTTAAGGGTTGACAGACTGAACATCATGCGAATGGCCCAATGCGGATGAACACGCATGCGAATGAACACCCAATCGTGCGAATGGACCTAATGTGAATAGACCTCATGCGGATGAATCTAAGGCGGATGAGCACTTATGCGAATGGGCCCTCAGTCGCATGACTCCCCATGCGACTGGCCCTCAGTCGCACGAATAAATCCTCATTCCTGCGAATGAATCTCAATCGTACCCCAATCGGCCATATGGCCTCCATTCGGCCGCCTAGCCCTAGTTGTGTAGAATGCAGTTCATCCCGAACCTAATCCGCCATTTTCAACCTCTAAGCTCATCTAAACCCATTCTAAGCCCAAATCAACCACCCTAAACCTTAGGAATGCATACCAGAACACCATTCAAGCATACACAAGCTCAAACAGAAGACCCAAACGAATCATACAAACACATACACATACATAAACGGTTCGAACATACACACACTCAAAAACCCAATTTCAGATGTGTTCCAGCCCCAAAAACATGTAAAAGAGGGGTCCTAGAACTCACACAAACGACCACAACGAGAGGAGCTTCGATTTGACCCGCTTTTCAACAATTTGCTCTCTTGAACCAACCCGAACCAACTTTTCTCTCCTTTTCTCTCTTCTTTCTCTCTTCTCCTCTTTTGTTTGCTGAAAATGTGAGTGTGGGGAGAGGGTAATGGCTACGATCTCCTTACAAATATCACCACATAGCCAACTTTCTCTTGTTGGCGAGTTTCGTCCCTCAACTTTGGATTTTATTTTTTTTTCTTCCTTCGTCGGCTTCAAAATAATAAATAACTGGGTGTTACATTATAGATAGACTTATTGTTTTATATGTTTTTCGTTTCGCGTACATGGTTCAAAGTTTTTATGTCTACTTCGTTTGGTTATATTTTTTTTGTTTCTTATTTCTTTTTTCAATACGAGCTTTTTTGGTGTAGTTGATCATTGCCAATGATGTGTCATTGGTGCTACTTGATACGGTCTTACGTTCCCCGCTGCAACGCGGGAGGCTTAATACTATTTGTATATTATTAATTACCAACTTTGCTATTTTTAGTGGGTTGTACAATATGATTTATAGTTCTACACACCTTTGTCTCTTTTTTTAATACTCAACTTATTTCTTATTTAATCTAAAATTGTTATACTTTTTATTATATGACCCCGTTTTTTTTTACTTTCAACTTTGATCTCATTTATTTTTCGTATTTTATAAATCTTTTATTTTATGGTTCAGTTTTAATTTTGCAAGTTAGCTCAGCGTAACATGCTAGTGTGGTACAACGTTTTTACCCTTATATTTCTCCCGTTTAACGACCACGTCGCAATGCGCTGGTTCTAGGTCAACATATTTATTGTTTTATATGTTTACGTTCCTCCTATGTGGTTTAACATTTTTACACCTAGTTTTCGCGTGGTTTTATTTTATTTGTTACTACGAGCTTTTTGGATGCTAGTGGTTATTGATGGTTGTGGGTTATTGGTGCTACTTGACATGGTTTTCACCCCGCATAACGCATGGGGCTTAAGACTAGTTTATTGACTAATTTGAATTTGTATATTAAACTTGTATTAATATTATTATGTTAATATCCACCTTTGGTTTTTTTATCTATACTTTATTTTACTTGTAACCCTAATACTTTTAAATTGTTTACAATTGTACCCTTAAAATTTTCACTTTCAACTTTGGTTCCTTATACTTTTCATCTTTTATAAACTTTTCGTTTTACACTTCAGAGTTAACAAACCGAAACGTGTGTGCGTGTGATTCCACATATTTATGCCTAATTTTTATGTTTATCAGCCACAACAAAACGCGCAGATACTAGATCGACTTAGTTCTTTTTTTAATGTTTTACACTTCACATGCGTAGTGAGGAGCTTGAACACTCTCGTAGGGGGGCAGGGGCGAAATTATTTTTTTAGGGGGGGGGACGTGATATTTATATAAAATTTACACCACCGGAATAAAATTTAACACTACCGACGAAAACATAGGGGGCGGCGCCCCCCTCGGCCCCAACTATCCTCCGCCCTTGAACATGCGTAGTTCAATGTTTATATGTATATTTTCCGTTTGGTTTCATTTTTTTTATTTTACTTAAAACTAGAATATATTTTTAGTTTAAAAAACATAGAAGGAATGGTACATGTAATTTAGCTAAAACTAAATTAAAAAAATTAACCATATGTGACCCTCTTTGTTAATCAGTATTATATCTTAGATTAAAAAACAAGTTTAAAGTAATAATATACAATTATATAAAAATATCTTATAAAAAATATTAAAGGTAAAGTATATAGGGCTAAGGGCGTAAGTATTGAACAATAATAATACTATTTACATAATATATATTTATATGTAAAATGTTAATGAAAATAATTAGTTAATATGTTATATTATATATAAAAATCGTATGTATATTTATAATTGTAAGAATACATCAATTAATCAAAAGATAAAAATGTTACAGAAAACGTCCTTTATGTTTAATTACATATATAGTCCTTTAGAGGTAAAAATACCAAATTACCATTGACTTAATAGAATAACTTAACAGTAGTTAGTCAAAATGACGAACTCTGTTATAAAAAATATACATAAAGGATGATTAGAGAATTTTTTGAAAATAAAGGATGATATCTGTAGTTTTCTATAAACATAAAAGACGTTTTTTGTAATTATGTCTATTATATATAATTTTGTAAGGGTTAAATATAACAAATTTTATAATTAATATTTAAGAGATGAATTATGACAAGTATAAAAAGGGGTATGTTAGCCTCACCCATAACTAATATACACAACGAAACTCGTACAAATTCTTACCTACCATTTGCAACTTACTCCCCCCCCCACCCCCCCCCCCCCCCCCCCCCCCCCCCCCCCCCCCCCATTCTATGGTTCCGTGTTGTGGACGATTTTACGTCATTCCGATTATTAGCATTTAAGTTTACCTCACTCCGATGATTCAAGTGACGATTATGCACTTATTCGTTCAAGCCAAGTTTTCCTTTTCTCATTTCGTAGTGGCAACCACATGCCCCTAATTTTACTTTCGAGTTCTAGTATGGGATCTGTTATAGAGTTCTTCGCGCAACATGCATGGGGAAATCTTTCGGTCTCAATAAAAAGTACGAGGAATATGAGCAATTACCACTATTAATACAATAGTTATAAGTCAATTATGCTATTAATATAAATTTCTTTTAAAGTTGACGTTTATGATTTTAAAGATTTAAATTTCTTTCTTTCTACAATATATATGATTCGATTATTATTATAATTTGTTATGTTTGTAACTATATTTTAACATTTGATTGTGACAAACTTAAATAATAATATTATTATAATCACTCATATTAAAAATCAATTTATATTAATAGCAAAATTTGTCTTATATCCATTGTATTCTTAGTATATTATTGTTTATAACTTAAATATATATGTTATATGTAATACTTCATTAGTGTCTTATGTAACACCCCAACTCGAGTAGAGTTGACGTGTCACATAAACAGTAATAAGAATTTCATGAACGATATAATTTAAGTACTAAGAAACAATCAAATCCTTACATAGGTCTAAATAAATCAAATAAAATCTTAAGATTAAAATACTATTAGGTCTTATTAATTCAAAAGTTCTCGTTCTAATTCTTGAGTTAACTCTCTTCACTCGTTCCCTTGAGCCCCTTGAGTACCTGTTATAAACATAAGAGAAACCAACAAAAGAAAACACGGTTGAGCCAAAGAACGCTGAGTACGGAAGTAAACAATAGCAATACAATGATAAATAACGATAACAATAAGATGATCAAGTAGAAAATCAAATAATAATGATCATCTAAAATGAATACCCATATGAACTGATGACAATAAACGATTAACAATATGTACATTAGATGCATAATGCACCAATATGTGAGATAGGAATATGGGCACACACACCTAACCATCTCACCAATAACAATAACGATAATATCCTAGGATCGATCCATACGCCTCCTTTAACACTAATCAATAAGTGCAATAACTTTGCACGTAATAATAACGTAGAGACGTCGTGGTCTATTCGCTCTGCCACAGATAGAGCACGTCACTTGTGCCACAATGACGTCCTATGTCCCCATAGGTGGATGTGCTCGGGTATGGAGGTCAAAGGTACTATACAATCAAGTCAATATAACACAATAAGTTGCACAAAATCTCATAACCCTTAATCAAGGCCACTAGATATAATCAATAATTTAAGAAGCATGTGACAATGAGTACAAAGCAGATAAACCCTATCACATGCGAACAACATCAACTATACGATAAACATTTATAACAATAACCTTATGGATTTAATAACCAACAAGTCAAGTTAATATAAAAAATCAAGAACGAGAGGATTCATGCTACGAAAGAGGAAGGGTCGGAATCCGTATCTTAGGTAATGGCTACAATAACTACTCCAAAGTCAAATCGTTTGTTTAATCTACATAAGTGTAACTTAAATTAAAATCATTTTCTAATTAATGGGTTGATACATAAACAAGATTTAAATATCTTTGTATATCAACCCTTAATTAGAAACGATATAGTCTCAAGGTTTATTTATTTATTTTCTTAAATCATAAATATTTATAATGCATTATTTAGTTAGGTGATGATATAGATTATAATGATTACATATTGTTTTTATTATTAAATCAAAATTGTTTTCTTTCTTTCGGTTAACTTATTTATTGTTATACAATTATTGCATGCAAATATTCCACACTTCATGCATCTTCTTAATTTATTACTTTTGTTTGGTTTTACAACAGAACATAGAAGCAAAGAATTAACAGATAATATATTTTTGTAATTAAGATAACTCAAACAATTAAGAAATCTTAAGAATGACGCACGACTCCTTAGTTTAAAAGTTTCCTACGTAACGATATTCATGATACTATTCATTCGGTTACGCGACAATGCTTTTGCGATGGGTCGTTCAAATTGGTTTTAGTGTTTACGATTATTAATCTTTTTCTATTTATTTGTTTACATTGCAAACATTTTTTTTAAATTCTCAAGGAATACAAAGAAACGAAACAGAGGGACGATGATGTTACCCGAAACTAGAACAACAAGATCGATCAATGGGAAGGCTCAAACGGTTGACTCGTTGCTTAAATGATTTGATTCTTTTCTTTTCGGTGTGATAAGCTTAGACGGGAGGAGAACATTGCTTGTATGAATCGACTGGTGTGTTATATAGATGATGTCAGTTATTTGTTGGCGTCAATCAAGTCCACGGACCTAGCTGTTAACAATGGAGGAGGTTACACATCCCGTATCTTAATCGAACAAGGAAGTGGAGCATCGAATGGAACCGGGGGCATTACTTTTACCTTAGAACAACCCGTTGGATGTCGTACGTTACCGATGAAATCTGGGTCTGTAGTTGAACTAGAGTGGTGATGATCAGAAAAATATAGGAGGTGTTCTTGAACGCGATAACGATCGGATGTAAACTTGTGGAAACCATAAACTATTTGCAGGTAATTTATTGTTTATATTGACTGAATCGAATGGGAGGCGAGGGTGTCGAGCTCAATTTATGAAATTGTGGTGTTGTTAGTTATATTAGATAAACTTGAAATTTGAATATTTTTATGATTATGTACGTGATGATAGAATCCATGTGTTGAATTATTATCATTATTATTATTATTATTATTATATTATTATTATTATTTATTATTATTATTATTATATTATTATTATTATTATTATTATTATCATTATCATTATCATATCATTATCATTATCATTATCATTATCATTATCATTATCATTATCATTATCATTATCATTATCATTATCATTATCATATCATTATCATTATCATTATCATTTCATTATCATATCATATCATTATCATTATCATTATCATTATCATTATCATTATCATTATCATTATCATTATCATTATCATTATCATTATCTTATCATTATCATTATCATTATCATTATCATTATCATTATCATTATCATTATCATTATCATTATCATTATCATTATCATTATCATTATCATTATCATTATCATTATCATTATCATTATCATTATCATTATCATTATCATTATCATTATCATTATCATTATCATTATCATTATCATTATCATTATCATTATCATTATCATATCATTATCTTATCATTATCATTATCATTATCATTATCATTATCATTATCATTATCATTATTATTATTATTATTACAAATAAGTATCGTGTATTTCAACTCTACCCCTCTTAATATGAATTTCGTCCTCAAAATTTAAAATTGAACGTAGCATGAATCCTCCTAAAATAAGAAGCAATGCATCAAGTCTTTTGATAAGCACACAACTTATTGATAGAATAAGTACAAACAATTAAGGTTGGAAAAAATACACTTAGTTGTTTATGGGTACTGTGAACGAAACATTTCTTCTATCTCCCACGTCGCCTCGCGTTCAGAATGATTATTTTCCAATAAAACTTTAACAAACGATATAGACTTGCGTCTCATAATTTGTTTTTGATAGTCAATAATAGCTTCAGGTTCTTCTTCATAAGAAAGATCTTCTTGAATTGTGTGAAAAGGGTAACTAATAACGTGCAACGGATGATAGTTGTATTCCCTCAATAATGATACATGAAAAACGTTATGAACATGAGAGATTTTTGGCGGCAATGCTAAACGATACGAGACTTTTCCAACCTTTCAAGAATCTCAAGCGGACCAATAAAGCACGAACTTAATTTCACTTTAATTCCAAATAAACGTACTCCACGACAGGGTGATACTTTAAGAAACACATGATCTCCAATTTTAAATTCCAAGGCTCGTCTATGTTGATTGGCATAACTCTTTTGTCTAGTTTGAGCTTCTTTCAACTTCTCGCTAGCAATGGCAACTTATCATTAGGAATTATAACCAATTCTGGTCCTTCAATTATTTTTTCTCTGACCTCATTCTAACATATTGGTGCTCTACATTTCCAACCATATAAAAGTTCAAATGGAGTCATATCAATACTAGCCTGCCAACTGTTATTATATGCGAACTCAACTAAAAGAAGCCATTCAAATGCACATGCTCTAATCAAGTCTTCCAAAGTCTGAATAGTGCGTTCAGATTGTCCGTCATTCTGCGGATGGAAGATGGTACTAAATCTTAACTTTGTTCCCCAAGCATTTTGGAAACCTTTCCAAAAGCATGACGTGAAACACGTATCTCTATCACATACAATCGATGATGGTGTGCCATGAAGTCGAATGATATCTTGCAGAAATACCTCTGATAATTTGCTAACCAAGTAACCCTGTTGAATAGGCAAGAAATGAGCCAACTTCGTGAGTCTATCCACCACAACCCAAATGGCATCATTCTTCTTCAATGTTTTGGGTAGTCCTGTAATAAAGTCCATGGAAATATCATCCATTTCCACACAGGATTTTCTAATGGTTGCAGTAACCCACTAGCTCTCTGATGCTCAATATTTACTTGCTTACAAGTTAAACAACGGCTCACATATTTAGCTACATCTTCTTTCATACCACTCCACCAAAAGTTCCGCCTTAGATCTCTATACATCTTAGTGGCACCCGGGTGAATAGAGAAAGGTGAGTTGTGTGCCTCTGCTAATAAGGACTCACGAATGGTTAAATCATCTGGCACACATAATCTATTCCCATACCAGATAACACCTTGTTCATCAACTCGAAACTCAGATTGCTTCCCTATCTTCAAGTTTTGTAAGATTGCCCAAAGTTCTCCATCTTGATTCTGAGCTTCATTTAATCGTATAATAAGATTCGATTCTATCCTCATCTTGGCTAGATAACCGCCAGACTCACCAAACTATATTCCAACTTCCATTCTATCAAGGTCTGAGATCATCTCTGGTTGGATTTGAAAACATGCCATTCCACCTGCACTCTTTCGGTTGAGAGCATCTGCCATGACATTCGCCTTGCCCGGATGGTACTGGATGTTGGCATCATAATCCTTGAGTAGTTCCAACCATCTCCTCTGCCTCATGTTGAGTTATTTTGAGTGAAAATATACTTAAGGCTTTTCTGATCAGTGAAGATGTCACATGTCTCTCCATACAAATAATGTCCCCAAATCTTCAATGCAAATACCATAGCTGCAAGCTCTAGGTCATGTGTTGGGTTGTTTACCTCATATGGTTTAAGCTGTAGTGAAGCGTAGGCGATAACTTTACCATGCTGCATAAGAACACATCCAAGTCCCTTCTTTGATGCATCACTATAAATTTGGTATCCACCAGAACCCGAGGGTAAAGTAAGAATAGGGGCAGATGCTAGTCTTTTCTTTAGTTCTTCAAAACTCTTTTCTCTATCCACATTCCAAGTAAACTTTACACCTTTCTCATAAGCTGAGTTAAAGGCAATGCCACACAAGAGAAACCTTCCACAAAGCGTCGGTAGTAGCCCGCTAAACCAAGAAAACTACGAACTTCAGTGACGGATGTCGGTCGAGGCCACTTAGTAATAGTTTCCACCTTTGCCAGATTTATAGTGATAACTTTAGCTGATACAACATGGCCTAGAAATGCCACTTGTTCAAGCCAAAAGTCACACTTAGAAAATTTTGCATATAACTTCTTTTGGTGAAGTCTCCAAAATCATGCAAAGGTGGTCTTCATGCTCCTCTCTACTTTTATAGAATACCAAAATGTCATCGATAAAAACATACAAAGCGGTCCACATACTCATGGAACACTCTGTTCATGAGGTCCATGAAAATAGCTAGGGCATTGGTCAATCCAAAAGGCATGACTAGAAACTCATAATGACCATAACGGGTGCGAAATGCTCTCTTTGGAATATCTTGATCTCGGATCCTTAATTGATGGTATCCTGATCTGAGGTCGATCTTAGAGAAAAACTTTGTCGCTTGTAGTTGATCGAAGAGATCGTCAATACGCGGTAATGGATAGTGATTCCGGATAGTAATCTTATTAAGCTCTCGGTAGTCGATGCATAGACGCATACTACCATCTTTATTCTTCGTGAACAATACCGGTGCTCCCCATGGTGAAACGCTTGGTCTAATGAATCGGAGTTGTAATAGTTCCTGCAGTTGTTCTTTTAATTCCTTTAACACTACTGGGGCCTTCCGATAAGGTGCCTTAGAAATAGGTTTTGCCCCAAGAATTAAATCAATAGTAAACTCCGCTTCACACTCTGGTGGTAACCCTGAGAGTTCTTTAGGAAAAACATCATAGAATTCTTGAATAATAGGAAAGTCTTCATGTAAGACCCCATTTTTGGGACACTTATAGCTGGCCAATCATTGCTCATAAAACATATAATTACATTCATATTTCATAAAAGATCGCAACGAAATATCAAATAACTTATCATGATAAGTTCTTTTGCAAAATAATACAACATTCGTTACACAATTTCATTAATTCGCATTGCAATGCAAAAGATTAACTAAAGAATGCCATCCAATTTACCAAGTAGCTGTCCCGTGCCATCCTCAGCAATGCTCACCTTCCAACTGGGAAATGCATAAAAAGTCAGCGTTGCTGAGTGAGTTCTAGTTTTACAATAAAACATACTTTTACATTCATTAAACTGTTCATTACTTTTGCATGTGATCACACATCATACGTACACATAGATAATAGCATTATTATCTTCATCATTCGTTCGTTCATTTCGTACATTCGTCATTACATTTTTACTTTCATTTGGACCAATGCCATGTGCTCCACCCCACTGTATGCATAAAGCCAGTACTGGGCCTGAGGTCTTTCAAAGACCCCTAACATTGTGCACAAAGCTGACTCCAGTTACCAAGGGTGAGCGGAAAGGGTACCATACATATGGTCAATCACAGGATTGGATCCCAGTGTGCATCCTTTTGGGGTAATTAACCCGCACATAGTTGAGCTAACACCCTTCAATGGGTGTGAACCTCCATACATCTGCTTATTCACATGGATCAAGCCCTAATGCGCATGCTTCTTGGGTAGCTAACCCGCACACGGTTAAGCTAACACCTTTCAATGGGTGTGAACCTCCTTACGTTTGCTTGCAAGCCTTTCATTTTTTCATTCGTTCATTAATGCATGTATTCATTAATCATGTTCCACTTTTCATTATCTTTCCACTTTACGTTACATAATACTTTAATTTCATTCATTAACATTCAATGTAAAGCCAAGGGAAATAATCATAGATAATAAGGAACATCAACATCAACAGTCAACATCATCATACAGGGCATCATACATACACATCACACATCATACATACCATCATGCATAAGCATCAAACATACATCATAACATGCCCATCATATCATCTATGACCTCCAAAGTCAACTTACAAGAACCCCCGAGAACATCCCAAGTGAAAGCCTAAATTACACTTTTTCTCCAAAAAGTCAGAAATATTCTAAGTGTTCATCCGCATTTGCCCTTTTTGTTCAAAAGGACAAAAAGTTTAAAAGTTGGTGATAAGGTGGTATGGCCGCCCATATGTCACACACATCATAAAATTCTCGGATTTTCAGAGAGAGAGAGAGTAGCTGGAGGCAGAAAACTCTCGGTTTTGAAGAGAAACAAGAAGAAAGTGTGAATTCAAGGTAAGAATTCAAGTTGTTATGGTGTTCTTAACTGGTTATGTCCTCGGTTTATGCTTATGTGTTTTGTATGTGTTCGGGTATTTTTTAGTGGGTTTCTAGGCGGTTGAACTCATTGCAAACGAGTTTGGAAGAATCCATTCTCAAGAGCTGCAAAGGTGAGTTCTAGAACCCCTCTTTTACTGGTTTTTAACTATTTTGGGCTGGAAATGCATGAATGGATGTTTTCATTAAATGGGGTTTCAGACCCATATGTTTGACTATGTGTATGTCGATGTTATGATGTGATGTAAGGCTATGTTCATGCTTGATGATGTATGATGGTTTTCTAAGGCTTGGAAGGCAAGACTTAAGCTTAAAACATGATAGATGGTGCTTGGGAACTGAGATCTGATGTTTAGAGTTCATAAGTTTAAGTTTTAGCATCTGCCTAAGTATGTAGAAGAAATGATTATGAACATAGAAGTCAATGCGGATGAGCATTATTTGCCAAGGAAAGTCAATGCGGATGAACATAGAAAGTCAATGCGGATAAACATAGCGGATGGACATTTTCCACTAAGTAGGAGAAATGCAGATGAGTAGTGGGAAATATGGATGAGTAGTGGGAAATGCGGATGAAGGAAAGGGAATGCGGATGTACTATAGCAAATGCGGATAAACTGTAACAAATATGGATGAACAAGGCAAATGCGGATGAACACTTAGAATAGTTTGACTTTCTAGGGAAAAGTGAGATTTAGGATTTGACTTGGAATGTTCTCGGGTGTTCATGTAAGCTGACTTTTGAGGTCATAGAGATCATGTTGGGCATGTTTTGATGTATGTTTGATGCTTATGCATGATGGTATGTAGGATGTATGTATGTTACATGTGCCCTGTATGATGATGTTGACTATGCATGTTGATGTTCCTTATTATGATATATGTCCATCTTTCTTGTGGCTTTACGTGTTATAGTTGTGAAAGAAACGATAAAGTATTATGTAATGTAAAGTCAAAGATAATAAAAGAGGAACATATGATAGAATGCATGCATTAATGAAAGAGAAAGTATAGAAAGGCTTGCAAGCAAAATGTACGGAGGTGCACGGCTCTAAAATGTCGTAAGCTTAACTTTGTGTGGTTTAGCTAACCCTTAAGGATACATGCAGGGGTCCAGTCTTTGTGACTGACCAGTGATATAGTACATGGTTTACAGTGATTATTCGCCTCGATGCTTGTGCCAGGCTATGTGCGTTATGGAAGTCATTTATGATCTTCGGCCCAGTATCCGCTTTGTGCATATGTTTGGGGTGTAGTATACAGTTGGGATCTTTGTTGCTTGCCCTGGAATGGAAATCATTTATGATCTTTGGCCAGTACCCCCGTGTGTCATACGTTTGGGGTATAACTGATGACACTGATCCAGAAAGAGATAAGAGATACATAGATAATTAAAGAAAGGATGAATAGTAAAGAGGATAATAATGATTTTATCTATGTATGTACGATGTGTGATCATGTACAACGGTATAGTATGTTTTCAAAAAACGTAAAGTATGTTTTTTATAAAACTAGAACTCACTCCAGCAACACTGACTTTTTATGCATTTTCCAGTTGGCAGGTGAGCATTGCTAAGGATGGCGCGGGGCAGCTACTTGGCATTTTGGATGGAATTCTTTTGTTAATGTTTTTACATTGTAATGTGAACAAATGAAAATGTGTAATGAATGATTGTATTTACTTGCAAAAGCAGTTATTATGAAAGAAAAAGTTATTTTAATGTTCCGCTGTGGTGTTTTATGAAAGTTAAATGTAATTGTATGTTTTGTGAGCAATGATTGGCCAGCTATAAGCGTCCTGAGAACGGGGCCTTACAGACTTCATCCGCATTGACTTCATCCACCTTGACTTCATCCACATTAACTATACATAGGCATTTGTTCTAAATCCATTCACACCGAAACATCAATTTTCAGTTCCCAATCATCATTTATCATGTTCTAAGCTTAAGTCTTACCATCTAAGCCTTAGAAACACCATCATACATCATCAAGCATGAACATAACCACATATCACATCATAAATTCAACATACACACAATCAAACATTCGGGTTCAAAACCCAGTTTAATGAAAGCATACATTCATGCATTTCCAGCCCCAAAATTAGTTAAAAACTAGGAAAAGAGGGGTTCTAGAACTCACTTTTGCAGCTCTTGAGTATGGCTTCTTCCAAACTCATTTGCAATTGAGTTCAACCACCTAGAAACCCACTAAAAACATACCCAAACACATACAAACACACATAAGCACAAACCCAAGGACATAACCGGTTAAAAACACTATAAAAACATGAATTCTTACCTTTAATTCACACTTTTCTTCTTGTTTCTCTTCAAAACCAAGAGTTCTATGCTTCTTGCTACTCTTCTCTCTAAAAGTCCGAGAATTTTGTGTGTAGAAATGGTGATGGGCGGCCATGCCACCTTTATCACCAACTTTTCAAAGATTTGTCCTTTTTGTCACATTTAACCCCTAAACTTGGGTTTTATTTCTTTTCCTTCTTTTTACTTCACTTTATTCTTTCTTCTTTGTCTTTAAAATAACCGGGCATTACAAGTCCACCCCCTTATTTAGGTTTCATCCTCGAAACCTTTTATTCCTCAAACAATCGTGGGTAATGCTTTCTCATCTCTTCTTCAGTCTCCCACGAAGACTGGCTCCCTTCCGATGCTTCCACCGTACACGCACAAGGGGAACCACTTTATTCCTCAGCCTCTTCTCTTTTCGATCAATGATCACCACTGGTTGCTCCACATAATTGAGTCGTTCATCTACCTTCATATCCTCCAGCGGAACAATAATATCCTCGTCTGCTAAACATTTCCTCAGATGAGATACATGGAATGTCGGGTGAATTCCACTTAACTCATCTGGTAACTCCAACCTATAGGCCACCTCTCCTACTCGAGCAACGATTTGAAAAGGCCCTATATACCTTGGGTTCAACTTGCCCTACTTTCTGAATCGGATAATACCCTTCCAAGGTGATACCTTCAACATAACCCAGTCACCCACCTTAAACTCAATCGATCTGCGTCGTTTATCAGCATACGACTCTGTCTATCTTTGGTTGCCTTCATGAAGGCCTGATCCTTTCAAGCTTCTCAGTCGTAGCCTCGATCACCTCGACGCTCCCTAACTCTTTCTGACCAATATCACCCTAACAGACAGGTGTATGCATCTCTACCGTATAACATCTCATAAGCTGGCATACCAATACTAGCATCATAACTGTTGTTATATGAGAACTCAGCTAATGGTAAGTGGTCATCCCAACTTCCTCCAAAACATGACACAAGCACGAAGCATGTCCTCCAAGGTCTGAATGGTCCTTTCTGACTGACCATCGGTCTAAGGATGATAAGTTGTGCTAATATGTAACCTCGTCCCCATCGCATCGTGGAATTTCTTCTAGAATTTAGATGTAAACCGAGTGTCATGATCAGACACAATAGACACCGGTATACCATGACGAGTTACAATCTCCTTAATGAAAAGATCCGCCAACCTCTCAGATGAATATGTCTCGCAGATCGGTAGAAAGTGAGCACTCTTCGTCAGACGATCAACAACCACAATAGACACCGGTCCATCCTAGCCTCCTCCAGTGTCATCATGAACACCCTGGTGCTCGCCCTTGGTCCTTCCCCCCAGCCGTCTTCTTCCCTACACTAGAACTTTCAGCCCTCGGCTTCTTGCAGTCTCAGCTCATGTGGCCCTCCCTGCCACAATTAAAACACTTCATTGTCTTACACTCCCTCGCCATGTGGCCAGGTTTCCCACATTTGAAGCACACATTAAATCCCAATCTACATTCACCGGTGTGCTCCTCCCCACTTGCCACCCTCCTCGACCCTGCATCCAATGTGACCATACGTCGATCATCCACCCGTGCCTTCTTGTTACTTGTTGAGGCACCACCCCGATCAACCTTTTTCCCATTCCAATTCCGATCACCACCACCCTTCTTGCTTGCCTCAGCCACCACCACCTCTCGCTCATCGTACAGTCTTCATGCAAAATCAACTGCCGACCTAAACGTGCTTGGTCGGGCAGCGATCATGTGCCTTTGAATATCCGTCGGCAAGCCCTAAATGTACCGCTTAATCTTCTGCGAGAAAGGAGCCACCTGATCCGGTACCAGACGTGCCATCTCGTTGAACTTGGTGGTGTGTTGGTCATGGGTCATGGTTCCAGCCTCCAACTGCAGGAACTCTCTCTCAACTTTATCCATTTCTCTATGAGGACAGAATTCCTAAATCACCAACTTCTTTAGTTCGGACCATCTCATCTTTCCAATTGCCCGACTACCCTCGGCTTGGACTATATTATCCCACCAGCATAGAGCCGAGTCCATAAATGAGTGGGCAGCAAACTTTATTTTCTGATCCTCCCGACACTCGCTGATATTTAAAACAACTTCCATTTCTCTCACCCACCGGTGAGCAGCAGCAGCAGTGCCATTACTGTGAAAAGTAGGGGGCCTACACCTTTGAAATGCCTCGTAGTTACAACCTCGTGCCACCTCCGGTGTAGGCTCTTCTTCTTCCTCTTCTTCTTCGTCATCTAACAAAACGGTCTCAGTCTCGGGCTGTCTCCTTCGCCCGTAGGCCTACTCCTTTCCCTTCTTTCCCCATCTCTAACAACCTTTATCACTTCAGTCACCACAGATGGTAGGATCGTCTGCATGACCTGATGTACTTCCTCCACAACTACCTCCTGCTGAGGCCCTCATATGGCACTCTCATCACGCCCTCCGGATGAGGGATCTCTTGTTTTCATGAACCCCTTTTCGGCCTTAGGCCTTCCTCTCGTAGCTCGTGATTCAGCACCATGTCCTCCACCATTTGAGGCTTTAGATGATCTACCACTGGCCATCCTCACACACATGTTGAAAGAGTCAAACACCAACACGGTCATTCAGGAAACAACTCAGTTTATGTCAGGTATAGTAAGTCCCTAATTACAATGGCCAGTTATGATTAGCCACTCACTTTACTCTTCATACCCTAAACATTACCTGTCCTAACTGTTGGGTTTTGTTACATCTAAATCAAAGCTAGTTTAACCATTTAAACTATAAAAACGCAGCGGAAAGTAGGGTTTAAAATGAGGTTACCAATCTGAAATTTTAACCATTTTTAAACCATAAACAAAACCCAAGAACATGGATCATAATATATGTAAAATAGTATGCTATCAAAACCAAAAACAGTCATAGGGGGTTCAAAGAAACAACCTTTCTTGCACCAGATGTGTAGATGGAAGAAAAGAAGATGATGATGTTCTTGTATGTCTAGCCTTCAAAAGAGAAGGCCTCAAGCTTGTATACCCACAAGCCTAAACAAACACCTAATCTTTTTAGGTAGAAGAGCACCAAGATAAAATCCTTTGAACAATCCAAATCAGCCAAGAAGTTCTTGAAGAGCAGCCAAGAAATCCAAAATTTCAAACCCTTTTTCCTTCTTGAATTCAAAAATCCTTTAGTTCTTTGAGAGAGAGTGTCTGATTTGTGTGTGTAAGAGAAAGTGTAGGTTATGGAAGACTGTAAGAGTGACTAATGTCTTGCAAAGACCAAGACAAAAAAGAATCCCAATGCCCACAAGGGGCGGCCAAAACCCATGTTCAAAATGGGTTCCCCCAATTTTAAAACTTTTATAAAATTTTACTCTTTCAACCCTTAGTTATAAAATTAAAACCTATTTTAATTTTATAACATTAGCACACTTTTATTGTTATTATTTAACCAACTAAATAATGAAACAAACAATTTCTCATGAACAATTATTCATATGATGTTGTTCTTTCACAAAAGCAATGTTTTAGAAAACCCATTTTCTAAATAGGTGTCAGTATATATTTGTATGATCTCATCAACAAATAAATATGTATTGGTGTTTTGTATAGCTTGTTATTGGGTATGATCCGAATTAGATCATAACGTACTAACCACATCAATCTTGTATGTGTCTTGGGCATATAAGATCCAACAATCTCCCACTTGCACAAGATTCATAGAAGATTGATGCAAGCAGTAAATACCGCCTAACAACAATTTACTACCCTTAATACGTATGACTGAGTGCCATTCAATAACATCATCCTCTTCAAGTACCATACTCGAAATGTTTTAGGTGAATCAACTGTCTATCCTTTTGTCACAGATGTCATGTTAAATCCCAGAGACACAAAGTGATCATTCTCCATTGATTTGACTTTATCAGCCATAGACATCTTACTCTCAACGAATAAGAGGGACAAATCCCATCTTGATTACATACGTCTCTCACAATTACCTTTTATCATACCTGAACTCAAACTTATGTACTGCCATATTTCAGAACAACGAAGAACTAAGTCAAAGTATAATATTTGTTAAATATCAAGACCCAATATGTATCTCAGGTCAGAGGATACCAAATGATGTTCGCCTTTACTCAAAATTACTTATGATCAATCAAGAAGATTCCATGTAGTAATGTTGAGATGCAGGTTAGTCCAATATTTGCTTCCACAAATATCTATGAACTTTGGCAGCAACCTTTTGCTCTATATTCATCCATATGAATATCTACCAATCCAAGTTCATAATAGTTTTACCTTCATACTTGTTCCCACGAGTATAAACAACTACAGACGTTTAGAGTAAATAATTTATCATGGATGTTAAATATGCAAAATAGGAATATAGTGAATCACTATAACCAAATAATTCATTCAAGTAATAAAGGTTACAATATCTCAATACAAAATCTGAAGATCATATCCAGTCACTAGAATATTGAAGTCCTATGGCACAAGAATGAATTTCATGTTTTGCCTTTTCAAGAAGCTTCGTTAGTGGATCCGCAATGTTTTGATCTATGTGAACTTTGCGAATACATATCTTACCCTTTTCAACTTCATCCCTTATGTAGTTGAATCTTCGTTCAATGTGCCTAGTCTTTTGATGTGCACGGGTTCCTTGATTTGAGCAATCACACCCTCGTTATCACAAAGAATTTCTAGGGGGTCCTAAATGGAAGGGACCACCCCTAGATCGGCAATGAATTTCTTCAACCATGCAACTTGCTGAGCTGCTATTGAAGCGGCAATGTATTCTGACTCTGTAGTTGATAATGCCACCATATCTTGCTTAGAGCTCTTCCAAGAGATTGCTCCTCCATTCAAGATGAAAATGTACCCAGATTGTGATCGTGAATCATCCTGATCAGTTTGGAAACTCGCATCCGTGTAACCCTTTACTACGAGTTCCTCCTCACCAGATCCATAGATTAGGAACATATCCTTAGTCCTCCTTAGGTACTTAAGTATTTTTTAACAACCATCCATGACTGCTTCCAGGATTTTGTTGGTATCAGCTTGTCATGCTCAAAGTGCATGACACGTCGGTCTAGTGCATATCATTTCATACATGATGGATCCTATAGCAGATGCTATGAGATCCCTTCATTTTGTCTTGCTCATCCTTGAGCTTGGACATTGAGTCTTACTTAATATCGTTCCTCTTTGAATAGGTATGTACCTTTCTTAGAGTTTTCCATCTGAACCTTTTCAAGATCTTATCATGTATGCACTTTGATTCAAACCTATCAACCGCCTTGATCTATCCCTATAGATCTTTATTCCCAAAATATAGGTGACTTCACCAAGATCCTTAATGAGAAATAGTTTCCAAGCCAGGCTTTTACACCTTCCATGGTTGGAATGTCATTTCCAAATAGTAGGGGTCATCAACATACAATACTAGGAAAGCGGTGATGCTCCCACTAGTTTTCTTTTATTCACTGCTTCTCAGTATTTTTTATGACCCAAATTTGATTATTTCTTCATCAAAATGTGATTCCAACTTCTTGATGCTTGTTTTAACCATAGATTGATTTCTTTAACTTGCATACTTTGTTAGGATTTTGGATTGACAAAACCTTCAGGCTGAACCATGTAGACCTTCCTCAAGATATCCATTTAGAATAGCGTTTTGACATCCATTTGTGAATCTCGTAATTATAATAATCAGCTATGGCAAATAATATCCTAATAGACTTTAGCATTGCAACCGTAGAAGGTCTCATCATATCAAGCCCTTGAGTTGAGTGAAACCTTTTGCTAAAATCTAGCTTTATAAGTTTCCAAGTTTCCATGCTATACGGTTTTCTCTTGAAAACCCACTTCCTTCCACTATCTTGGAGTTAAGAGGTGGTTCAACCAAGTCCCATACTTGGTTGTCATACATGGATTGCATCTTAACGTTCATGGCTTCAAGCCATTTGTCACAATCCAAATTGGACATTGCATCACGATAGGGTTGTTAAGCGGAATCTACCACCAAGCATCCACTCGAAAATCTATATCTTTTAGGTGGCTTACTAATTCTACCAATACCAGATTGCGAACTTTTTGTGTATATTTACACCACTTGATCATTCTCAACTCCTCATGATGAGTGCTAGTGTCACCAACAGTATCGGTTTGTGGTCTTGATCCTCCCAAGATCCACACTTCTCTACTAGGTCCTTCCGTAGGAACTTAAGCTTCTAAGACTCAGTGCAGGATCGTTCAAGGCTTGAACACAATTACAACACAACAACACAATGAGAGATTAACTAAACGTTAATCAACAGTGAACTGGTAACCAAAGGTGATGCAGAGAACACAAGTAAAGCAAGAGACAGAACAAGAGAGTATAGTTTTCAAGGTAGCAGTATATTGCTTTCTCAAGTTCTTTTACAAGTGTTACAAAGCATACCGAAAGATACAAGAACTTGGAATACTTATACTACAACCTACAGCCGGCTATACTATGAAAGCCAGCTGGATACAATTGACTAGACACTAACAAAATCAATTGTAGGATCAAAAGGCATATCTGCCTTTTGACCTTGTGACTATGACATGCCATAGCTCACATCCTTATACATTATAAAAAGGATAAAGTACATAAAGTGGAAAGTTTCAGACTCAAGACCTCAATGTACAGTTACCAAAAGCATGGACCTTTTCACCAACTCTTGTAAGTTGGTGACTTATCAGACGCAGCGGAAAAGGTGCTTTATGGAACAGTACATCAGATAAAGCATGTGTACTAAAAGTCTTCGGAAGAAATCTGTCTTCATAGGTTGAAGCTTCGGAAGACTTTGTCTCTTCAAGCTTCGGAAGACTTCATGTTAGGCTTCGGAAGATATTGGTCTTGGCTTCGGAAGATATTACACTTAGAGTATTTTCTAATGCTTTGTGTAATTCTTCCGAAGCATTCTTCACTTCAGTACTTAGTGCATGTTGCTGAAACACTTAGGCAGTTTTGGGTTGCATCAGACTTCAGGAATCCTTACAAACTCCCCCTAGGCTGATGCTACCAAAACACCTAGAAGATCTTTAAATGTTTGTAGTCTTCAGAATAATCAATACCATCCCTTTCTTCATTTGATGGTCAGGATCATCAAGACTCTCATAGTATCTTCTCATTTCAAAGAGATCATGCAGAGGTAAGTTGATTATGTCTTGCCATGAGTAGACATTTTCAACACCTTGATCTCTGATAACATTCCATCTTTCTGGATTGGTAGAGTAAGTCCAGGATAAGATGGGTGTCTCGGTTGCTAGAGGAGCCACTTGCATAGGAGTTGATTGGGCTGCCTCATCATGCACTTCCTCAGGTTGATCTGATTCACCTGGGGAGTAGAGGTAGATGACTTTGGCTTCTTCTTTTTAGTCTTTGGTTTAGAGGCCATTTTCTTCTTCCTCTTTAATGTCTTTAACTGAGAAGACTGGTCTGCAGCACCATGTTGATCATCAGTGTCTTTCTCAGTTGGGTGTTCCTCCCTCACAGGTTCAGAAGGAGAGGGAGTTTGACCCTGTCTTGGATCAGAAGATGAAGTTTGCTGAGGCTCAGCTGGAGGTTCTGGTTCAGGTGTCTCTGGTTGTTCAAACTTGACCTCCACTTCAGGTGGGACTTGACTTGGAAGAGAGTGCAAATCAATGAGTTCACCACTTTTAATCTTCTGCTTGATTACCCTTATATGCTCATCCATTGTAGATAGAGACATGGGACCAAGTCTCCTTCCGGAGAATCCATATGACTTCAAGAAGCTCATCATTCTTTGTCTGTCAGCAGACTTCTTTGCATTCTTTTGAATGATGGCTCTTGACTTTGCAGCTTCTTCCCTTAGCTTCCTTTTGGTTGTTTTTCTTTCTTTGACTAACTCAAGCTCAAGTTGCTTTAAGTACTCGAACTCAATGAAGTCATAGGACAAGGGAAGAAGTGTATTTGCCTGATAGAAGCCTGTGGCACTCAGGTAGTTTATCATTTTGATTCTATCCTCTTCTTTATCTACCTGAGGTTCTTGTGGAGCCACATCTTCCTGTGCAGGACTTTCTTGAACTGGAGAGAGAGTGGGAGTATGCTTGTGAAGTCTTTTCTGTCTCCTCTCCTCTTTGAATTGGAGAAGTAACCTTGCATCCTCTTTCTCCTTATCTCTCTTGACACTTCCATGTCAGCCAGTTCATTCAACTTTCTAAGGGGAGGGAGATGATTTCATCAACATCATAGTTCCTGGTCTGTAAATAATTAATCCTGACTGCCCTTTGTTCATCATTTTGAGTATTTGGTCTGGGGGCAGCCCTGATTGCAGCTTGCATGAATTTTGATGACCCAGAAGAACTTTCTCCCCTTAGCCTCCTTTTCCTCTCTCTCTCTTCCTCCTCAATTTCCTCAGGAGTCATTATCCTTTTCCCTTTGTCACCAACAGACCTTTGTGACTCAGGTGGATTGAGGCTTGGCCTTCATTGCTTGGTGTAGCTTCCATGCTCTGGCCAGAGAGAGGCTGAGAGACACCTTCACCAGCAGGTGTCTCAGATGGAGTTTGGACCTCTGCAGCAGTTGTTGATGGTGAGACAAGGGTCTCAGGTTCTGCCACTGGGCCTTCAGCCAAGGTTTCCCCTATGAAACTAATCTTAGGGTCCACCTCAGCATCCAGTTGACCGATGACATTGCCTGATTGCCTAAGTCTCCTTCTTAGAGAGAACTCTGCAAGGATCCTGTCTTGGATTCTTTGAGCCAGCCTGTCAGCTTGTCTAGATTTGCTTGGGTTGACAAGTGGCATGTTGACCAAATCCAGTCCTTCATAGAAGCTCAGGCTTTGGAACTGAAAGACTTCTTGTTGACCTTGAACTCTGTGAAGTATGAGGGCTCTTCTGTCATCATCATACCTCCATCTGATAATGTAGTTGCCAGTTCCATGTGGTGGAGATGAGACACCCTTGGTATACCTTCCTCAAAGAGACTCCTGATGAGAGAGTCTATAGAGTCCACATTAATGTGAACTTGAGGAAGTTGCTGAGAATGCACAACAGCAAGTGAGGATGGTGAGTCCTCTATGTCCATTCTCTTTGAAGAACTCCCAGGTTCTGTGGTTGTGATAACTTTCTCCCCCTTTTTGGTAGCATCACCCACTTGCATAGGTGAGCTGGAGGATAAATCAGTCACTTCCACAGGTTCTTGTGTTCCTGGTTGAGCTCTCCTTAAAGGTCTCTCAGCTAGTTTTTCTTGCAGATATGAAATCTGGAGTTGCTGATCATTGACCCTGTTTTGCAGGGTAGTCACCTGAGATTCCAAGTGACTAACCTTAGAGACTAGATAGGTGCATGTTTGTGACAATTTTTGTACCTTTAGTCTCAAATTCCCCTCATCTTCATCAGAAGAATCACTGGGGGATGAGAGGATTGGACCAAAGTCCCTTCTCTCACCACCAGCTTGAGTTTCTTGGCTGCTGGTTTTCCTCTGCTCACTGGCAACCTCAGTTAAGATGCCAATGGGCTGAGTTGCCATGGTTGAGGTCTTAATGATGTAATCACTTTCAAAAGTGAGAGCCTCTTCCATATGGACATCCTGAACAGGTTCAGATGTGTCCACCTCAGTAATAGGTGACTGATGAGGATAGACTGAGGAGAGTCAGAGGTACTCATCTCTCTTTGAGTAGGGGAGGAGAAGAGAGACTCATGGTACTCACTGAATCCTAAGTTTCATCAGTGTAAAAGGATAGGTTGGGAATTGGTTGGTTTAGATCCAAAGGCTGGGGATGGTAGCTGTCCCCTGAAGGTTGTTCACTTGAGTGTTGAGACTCAGAGTGAAGGCTTACAGTTGTTGGGCTAATGAGCTCATCAGGTTGAGCTTGAGGAACCTCAGCCCTGATAGGTAAAGTAATGGGAGTGGTTTGCTCCTCAGGAGAAGTGGGAGCTCTGGAGTCCACTTCTTCCTGTAAGGTTGAGTATTTGGGGGCCTGCACAGACTCAATAGCCTGAGCAGGGGTTCGTTGGGATTTTCTTTTGTAGGTGATGAATATTGGAGGTTGTGAAGAGGGTAGGAGAGCAGTAGGTGTGGGTTCAACACTAGCTTGGACTGCTATGTTGTCACCTTGAGCAATGAGCTCTAACATTTTTGGGACTAGGGCTGTTTCTACCCCTGAGAAGCCTACAGTTGGCTTCTTCATAATTTTAAAGATGCCGGGCTTCATCTGTCCCAGTTTAAGAATATTGCCTGTTTCCCTCAACTGTGAGCCCAGTTCACAGTTAAGAATGTGTTGAACATATCTAGGAAACATGTAATATCTAAGGAGTCTAAGTTTGCAAGTAAATTAGTATAAACAAATTGTGAATACCTGAACTTGACCCCCTGAACCATCCCATGAACTATAAAGGAGAGATCCTCAGGAATCTGGTCCCATCCACCATGCTTGTTTGATAAGCTGTGGATAACCACATGGAGCAGGTATTTCCACTGGGATGAGACCTTCCCTTTCCTGAAGGTCTTTACAGAGAAATCTCCTTCATAGCCCATCTGCTCGAAGGAATGATTAACCGCTTCTTTTGGAAAGAACACTTCACCTGCTTCATCATCCAGCTGAAGATGTCGGTTGATGATGGCCGGAGTGATGAAAATTGTTCTCCCCTGCACTGTGGCAGACAGTGCCTTCTCCCCATCCATAATGACCTCTTGGCAGGTCTTCCAGAATTCAAGCAAATGATCCTCATATAGAGGAGGATCAATGGTTAGGGAGGTGAAGTAGTGAGACAAAGACAAGAAACGGCAAACCTCTGAGAAATGAGGATCTTTGTCAGAGCATAACAGAGCAACCTGATTGTGTTGTCTGTGTAGCTGCATGGCAAAGTGAGGATCATTTCTGTGTGTAAGGTCAGCCATTGTGAGGTAGCTCAGAGATGAAGAGAAAAGAATGGGAAGGAAATTTCAGAGAGAAAGCTTTGGGTTTTAGGTATGGAAGAAAAGCAGATGATAGAAGAGGGGGGAAACCGTTGGGTTTATATGAGAGAGAAGGATTTCAGATAAAGTTTAATGAAAGAGGATAAACTTTGAAATCCGTATGTCGGTCCCACCTCTGAAAAAGTAGTTTACCTTTTTGCTCAAAAAGTAGTTTTCTTGGAATTCGAAAAGCTTCCGAAAGTAATTTGTCTTCGGAAGTTTGATTGAAAAAGCTTCCGAAGCTAAAGTGACTTCGGAAGAATTTTCCTGAGAGTCTTAAAGATTTATGCTTCGGAAGAGAAATAAACTTTTGGATGCTTTGTATAAGAATGAACAAAGCTTCCGAAAGTAATTTTTGCTTCGGAAGGAAAAAGTCCTTAAAAATGAATAAGTGTCTAAGTTGAGAATTTTAAGCTTCGGAAGATAAATTTTGACTTCTTCCGAAGGTAAAATTTCTTACAGTCATTTATTTTGAAGACATATTTTTCTTCCGAAGGTAAAATGTTATCTTCCGAAGTGTCAGAAAATTTTCAAGAATCCAAGGAAAGTCTTCAAAAAGAGTTTTTCATTCAAAGAAAACATGAGCTTATGAAAGTGATGAACTAGACAACTTAGGACACACATATTTTAAGAAGAAATAATTAGAATTAGTTTTTAAAAAATCTACTCAAAGTTAATCATCCCAATAGCTGATATCAGATACTTAAATCTCTGTTCATCAAAAGCTTTTGTGAACAGATCAGCATATTGTTCATCTGTGTGAACTTTGACTAGTTTAATTAACCCCTTTTCATAGTTATCTCTTATTAAATGATACCTGATGTTGATGTGTTTGGTCCTTGAGTGCTGCACAGGTTCTCAGTGATAGAGATAGCACTGTTGTTGTCTATGTGGATAGGAGTCTCTTTGAAGTTAAATCCGTAGTCTAGCATCTGATTTTGAATCCAAAGCACTTGAGCACAGCAGCTTGCAGCAGCAATGTATTCAGCCTCAGCAGTTGATGCAGACACACAGGTTTGTTTCTTGCATTGCCATGAGACAACCCTTCCACCAAGGAATTGACATCCCCCAGATGTAGACTTTGCAGTCATGTTGCAACCACCATAATCACTGTCTGTATAGGCATACAGATTGAAATTAGAATTCTTTGGATACCATAAACCAAGTGTTGAAGCACCTTTGAGGTATCTTAAAATCCTTTTCACAGTGATTAAGTGAGACATCTTAGGATTAGCTTGATATCTTGCACAAATACATGTAGCAAACATGATATCAGGCCTGCTAGCTGTAAGATACATAAGAGACCCAATCATAGCCCTGTATAAGTGCTCATCTACACACTCCCCCTCAAGATCTGGACCAAGAGAGTGGTTTCTGGCTATGGGTGTCTTAGCAGTCTTACAATCAGTCATGTTGAACCTCTTGAGTATATCTTGAATATACTTTGACTGACTTATGAAAATGCCATCTTCAACCTGCTTCACTTGAATTCCCAGAAAGAAATTAAGTTCTCCCATTGAACTCATTTCAAATCTATCTTTCATCAGCTTTTCAAAGTCTTTGCAGAGCCTTGAATTGGTTGAGCCAAAGATGATGTCATCCACATATACTTGAACTAGCAGAATGTCGTTTCCTTGTCCTTTGATGAAGAGAGTTCCATCTATAGTACCTCTCCTGTAACCATGTTTACAGAGATACTCAGACAGTGTCTCATACCACTTCCTGGGTGCCTGATGCAGCCCATAGAGAGCTTTGTCAAGCTTGCAGACATAATCAGGATGATCAGGATCTACAAAACCAGGTGGTTGTTTGACATAAACCTCCTCATCAATCACTCCATATAAGAAAGCACACTTTACATCAAGTTGGTAGACCTGAAGTTCTTGGATGCAGCAAATGCCAGGAATATCCTAACAGCTTCTAGTCTAGCTACAGGAGCAAAGACATCAGTGTAGTCAATCCCTTCTTCTTGTGTGTATCCTTGAACAACTAGTCTAGCCTTGTTCTTGATGATGATTCCTCTATCATCCTTTTTATTCCTAAAAACCCATTTGGTTCCAATGGTAGTCTTCCCATGAGGAAGAGGACAAAGGTTCCAAACTTTCTGTCTTTTGAATTGAAGCAGCTCTTGTTGCATAGCTTCAACCCAACTTCCATCCTTTAGAGCCTCCTCAACTTTCTTTGGCTCTAACTGGGATAGAAAACAGAGTGAAGACAAACATTTGCTTCATGGGTTTGCCCTCTTGTCTTTACCCCGGAGATAACATCTCCAATGATGTTTGTAGTAGGATGAGACTTGTGGATCCTTAGCTGAGGGATCACAGCAAGTTGCTGAGATAGATCCAAATTTGAGAAATTTAGATCTGGTCTTGAAGATTGATCCTCCACATTATCACACTTATCAAGATTAACTTGATCCAATGAGTGTGTGACATCATTGATGTTATCATCTATGGTATGGTTATTAGCATCAAGAGATTCTTGATCACTTTCACCATCACCATTGTTATCTTCTGCAATTGAGATGTCTTTATCTGGTTGAGAGGCCTCTGAACTGGAATTTGAAGGCATGCCAGATGTATCAGCTGGATTTGTCATTGTTGTGCTGATAGAAACCTCATTTGCTGAAGTAGTTCCAACTGGAGCTGAAGGTCTTCCAAGCTCAAATCTTGGATCAGGATCACCTGTATTTAAATTTTCTGCAGATCCTGAAACATGCTCACAAGATTTATTAAAACAGTTGGTAACTAAATCAAGATCAAATAGCCAATCCGGACCAGAACCAGCCACACTGGGAGTGTGCTCATTGAAAGTCACATTGGCTGACTCCTCAATGATTCTAGTTCTGAGATTGTATACTCTATAAGCTTTAGCTTGAGAAGAGTATCCAATGAAGTGTCCATCGTCTGATTTCTCAGCAAACTTGGCAACTTGATCTTTGGTATTCAAGATGGTGCAGGGACATCCAAATGACCTGAGAAAACCAATGAAAGGTTTCCTCTTGTGCCAAAGTTCATAAGGAGTCTTACCATGTGTCTTAACTACTAAGACTCTGTTTTGCACATAGCAGGCAGTATTAACTGCCTCTGCCCAGAAGGTGATAGGCAGTTTAGAGTCAGACAACATAGTTCTTGCAGCTTCAATAAGTGTCCTGTTTCTCCTCTCAGCAACTCCGTTTTGCTGAGGAGTCCTGGGAGCACTGTATTGTCTTGTAATACCCTTTTCATCACAAAATGTATCAAGGATTTGGTTTTGAATTCAGTTCCTTGATCACATCTTATGGTTTTGACCTTGTGATCACATTGATTCTCAATCTTTAAGATGAAATTCTTTAGAATCTCAGGAGTCTCATCTTTAGTTCTAAGAAAGAAAACCCAAGTGAATCTTGTAAAATCATCTGTGATCACTAGACAGTATAAGGTCCTTCCTAAACTCATTACACTGGTGGGGCCAAAGAGATCCATATGTAATAAGTGTAGGGGAGTAGTGATGGAGTTCCTTTCCTTAGGCTTGTGAGATACCTTGTGTTGCTTCCCTTTCAGGCATGCAACACAATGATCATCACTTGTAAACTCTTTCTTTGGCATTCCAGTTACCAGATCATGTTTGATTATTTATTCATATTCTTAAAGTTTACATGGCACATTCTTTTGCCATAGGAAAGACTCATCACTATTTGCTTTAGATAGAAAGCATGAAACTTCTCCAGAGGGAGATGTTTCTTGCAAATCCATCTTGTACATGTTCCCTTTCCTGGGGGCTCTGAGCAGAATATGCTCATGAGGAATGACCACTCCAGGTTTGAGAACAATGCACTCATGCTCAGTGAAGAGCATGTTATGACTCTGATCACAAAATTGAGATACACTCAGAAGATTGTACCCAAGCTCCTTAACAAGTTTACCTTCTCAATGCTGAGCTTACCATTTGTGACCTTGCCCCTTCCATAAATGTAACCACCTTCATTTCCTCCAAAAGCAACTGGTCCTCCATCAATTCTCTCAAAATTATGAAGTAAAGACCTATCGCCTGTCATGTGCCTGGAACAGCCACTGTCAATTATCCAGACATTCTTGTTTGTCTTGAGCTGTTCCTGCACAAAGAAAATGATTAGTTACATTTGGAAACCCAAGCCTTACTTGTCTTGGGTTCAGTAAGTGTAATAGAAGGTAATGCAACAGTAATAGATCCTATGGTTGTACAGAGGGGATCTTCGGCTGTTGTTGATGGAGAAACCTCAGTCATTTGGTCTTTCTTAGACTTCCACACCACCTTTGGAGTCTTGGACTTGACCTTCAAAACCTTAGAAGCTTTTGGAGCTTCACAAGTTTTAATGACTGATACTTCGGAAGAATCTACAGTCACTGCAGTAGACTTTAGTACTTCGGAAGAACTCCTTTCTTCCGAGACCAACTTTGCTTCCGAAGGTAATTTTCCATTTACCTTCTTCTTTGATTTGGAGCTTCCGAAGGAAACAGACTTTCCTTCCGAAGCTTGAGACTTCTTGAGATTCTTTGAAGTCTTTGTATTGGTCATGTGGATAGTACTTTTAGGATTGTATGGACAATCCTTGGCAATATGAGAAGTACTTTCACACATAACACACAGCATTTTCTTCTTCAAAGAAATCTCCTTTTGAGAGCAAGACTGGCCTTGGTCACATCCCTTTTTCACCTTCATCTTGGTAGATTCAGATACAGTTCCCTTGGGCTGTGAACTGTTCTTGGAATTTGATGGTCCAGGCTGTGCAGCAGTGGTACACAGCAGCTCAGTCTTCTTCTTTGTACTGAGATGATTTGAACATGAACCAGAACTCTTGGATAAGAGGCTTTGGTGGATGTCTTCAGTCCTTATTGCTTTGAAACCTGCAGAGATGAACACTTGTTTCTGCTTAGCATCAAAGGTAGCCTTGATTTCTTGAGCCTTCTTTGCTTTCCTTTTGCTCTTCCTGATCAAGTTCTTTCTCTTGGACTTGGTCATCACAGTTAATTTCTTCTCCTCAGAAGGATAGTGGCCCTTGGAGGAATCCTCTTCTTCACTCTTCTCAGAGGGATTCCTCACTATCACTTCTTCATCATCCTCACTTACTGGATCTATGAGAGGAAGCTCATCTTCACAAGTTCCACACCTAGGAGATCTTACAGACAAGATTGTGTGTGGAGGAGCTATCTCATTTGATCCCAGTCCCTGTCTATTTTGATAACAAACCTTATTGTGTAGGGATGAGGATATCATGTTCTTGAAGGTCTCTTCTTCAAGAACACTTTTCTCTGCCAGGGCTTTGCTGATCACAAGCTCAGCCTGGCACTTAGTCAACTTAGTGATGAGATCTTGGATCTGAGTTCTAAAATCTGTATGTTCATGTTTTAGTACTGAAATAGTTTTCTCCAAGTCTTCTATCTTTAACTTGTAATCATTTTCAGACTTTCTAAAGTCAGATTTTAATATGTTTAATGACTCAAGATCAGATCTCATCTCTAGGTTGTAGGACCTGTATCTATTTACTTTAGCAATGCATTCAGGGGAGCAAAGATGTTCTAATACCTTGGCTTCATCATGATCAGCCATCAATGCTTGGTTTGGAGAAGCATCCTCCACCTGAAAACTCCAGTCAAATCCTCCCTCTTCAACAGCAACCGCAGCATGTTGCTTTGTCTTCTCAGCCTGAGGGGTATTGTTGGTGAAGTTTGGTCTGAGTTGTGTTTGACCCCCATTTGCTCTGGGTGCCTTACACTCCCTGGCGAAGTGACCCATAAGGTTACAATTGTAACACTTAACTTTGCTTTTATCCAGCCCAAACTTACCACTGGTAGCATTGCTTGGAAATTTTCTTCCTGTCCTCTTGTAGAACTTCTTGGCTGTGAGTGAGAAGAGCCATCTGCTGAACTATCTCCATGTATTCCAGGTCATCTGGATGGATACAGTCTAGATCTTCAAGAGTGAAGAGATAATTTCCACAGCTTTCATCTGCAGACACAAAGGCTTGAGAAGAACTTGTCTCTTGGAATGGGCTTCCTTGAGTAAAGTTCTCCCTTGGTGTCTCCGGAAGGTGATGAAAGGACCCTTTTGTGAGTTGTCAGGGTAGCATAGGAGATGATGTTGGGGTTCTATGCTGTCCCTTTCAACCACATGAAGGGCTGAACCCATTTGATTGTTAGAGTTGCCAGATGAACCTTGTAAGTTCATTCCATCTGGTATCCACTGAGAATCCCATATAACTCTGTCAGAGTAAGAGTTTTAAGGTTCTCAGTCCTCTTGATTACCACACAATAGTGTGTCCATTGCCTAGGAAGTGAGGACATGAACTTCCTTACAATGTCTCTGTTCTCAAGAGGAACTCCTCCATCCACAAGGGTATCCACAATCTCAACATACCTGAAGTATTGTTGGGTCATGGTTTCACCTGTTTTAAAGGTGAAATTTTCAAACTGCTGCTTCAGAAGATCTTTCTTGTTCTCCTTGGCTTCAGAGGAGCCTTCATACATCAGCTTCAGTGCATCCCACAGCTGTTTAGCTGTTTTGCACTTCTTAAAACCTCTGTACACAGAGTTTGGGATAGCAGTCTGAAGAGCAGTCATGGCCTTCCTGTCAATCTCTACTCTTTTCCTATCTTCATCTGAGTAGTTGGCCACATCTTTAGGAATCATACCAGCACCGGTAGCAGAGGGGGTGCTAGGTATGAAAGGTCCATATTCAACAGATTCCCACATTCTTGAGTCAAGAGACCTGATGAAGCCTTCCATCCTCATGCACCAGGTGTCGAAGTCATCAAGAGTGATCAATGGGGATTTGTTCATGGTTCCAGTCTCCATATCAGTCTTTGAGATGGAAGCCATTTGAGAAAAGTTTAGTTTTTGTGTGTGTGAGGGATCTTAAGATGGTTAGATCTTATATCACGAGCCTGAATGCTCTGATACCAATTGCAGGATCGTTCAAGGGCTTGAACACAATTACAACACACAACACAATGAGGAGATTAACTAAACGTTAATCAAACAGTGAACTGGTAACCAAAGGTGATGCAGAGAACACAAGTAAAGCAAGAGACAGAACAAGAGAGTATAGTTTTCAAGGTAGCAGTATATTGCTTTCTCAAGTTCTTTTACAAGTGTTACAAAGCATTACCGAAAGATACAAGAACTTGGAATACTTATACTACAACCTACAGCGGCTATACTATGAAAGCCAGCTGGATACAATTGACTAGACACTAACAAAATCAATTGTAGGATCAAAAGGCATATCTGCCTTTTGACCTTGTGACTATGACATGCCATAGCTCACATCCTTATACATTATAAAAAGGATAAAGTACATAAAGTGGAAAGTTTCAGACTCAAGACCTCAATGTACAGTTACCAAAAGCATGGACCTTTTCACCAACTCTTGTAAGTTGGTGACTTATCAGAGACGCAGCGGAAAAGGTGCTTTATGGAACAGTACATCAGATAAAGCATGTGTACTAAAAGTCTTCGGAAGAAATCTGTCTTCATAGGTTGAAGCTTCGGAAGACTTTGTCTCTTCAAGCTTCGGAAGACTTCATGTTAGGCTTCGGAAGATATTGGTCTTGGCTTCGGAAGATATTACACTTAGAGTATTTTCTAATGCTTTGTGTAATTCTTCCGAAGCATTCTTCACTTCAGTACTTAGTGCATGTTGCTGAAACACTTAGGCAGTTTTGGGTTGCATCAGACTTCAGGAATCCTTACACTCAGCCTTCTTGGCAAAAACTCCTTTGTTCCAATGGATCATAGAATAATATCCCATAGATCTCTAGGATATCCAATGAGATACCTTAGTGGAACTCCTTTCTATCTTGTTTGAGGTGGGAGTCTTACAAAAGTCTCACATCCCCATACTTTAAATATGAAAGTGATGAGCCTTCCTTGCCATATTTTCAAAGGCATCATTTCCACTTTCAGTTGGGGCCATATTCAAGATACGGCCGTAGAGAGCAAACGAAACCCCAAAATGAAGAGGCATGAGCTTCTAGCCATCTAGATCGAACTATCCATAGAGTTTGATTTTTCTGCTCGGACATTGCCATTATGTTGTGGCGTTCTAGTGGGAGATAGTTGTGAGACAATACCACAACTTCTAAGATGATCTCTAAAGCATCACTTAGGTATTCACCTCCCTATTGGTGCGGAGAATTTTATTTTCTTTTTGAGTTGATTTCTACTAATTTTGGAAGATTTTGAACTTTCAAAAGCTTCATCTTTGTGTCTTAACAGTACACTAACCATATCAACTATATCGTCGATAAAGGTAATGAAGTATCTTCCATGGTACCTAGTCAGTCATTGGCTTAAAAGACCACATACATCCAATGTAGATGCCTAATAATCTTTTGCTCTTTTGGATTTGCCACTAAAGGTGTTTAGTCATTTTATCTTGTAACAAGATCACATACATCAAATAATCATATTCATTTGCTTTTAGAAGACCGTTCTTTTGAAGTGTTTGTATGCTCTTTTTGTTATATGACCAGACGGCAATGCCAAAGATAGTTATCACTCAAATCCAATTGAGTTTCTTAGTGGTGGTTTGGTACAATGAGCTATCATATATGTGTTTTCACGAACCAATTCATAAATACCATTAATAGGAATAGCTTTAAAATAAAATACACCATTAAAGAAACATGAATTTCATTTTCATAATGTCAAAACATAACCATATTGTCTTAATTGGGTAATGAAATAATGTTCCTAGTCAAACTAGGAGCATACAAATATTATTCAAAATTGCTTCCAAACCATTGGAAGCTTCAAGATGTAGTCCCCTCGCCTTCAACTTGAACTTTTCCCCATTCCCTTGTAGAGGCTAACATCCCCGTTCTTGAAGTCCTTACTCTTTTGAACCCCTGCATAAGTTGCAAATGCGAGTTCCACATCCGGTATCCAATACCATGTGTTAGAGTGTCACACCCTCAAAATCCACTTGCGGAGTTTTACCGCGAGGGGTGTGACAAATCAGGATCACAGTCAATAGTTACTCAGAAACGACTCTGTATGCCATAATTTAAATGAAATCAACCAAGTAAATAATTAACAGTGCGGAAGCATTTTGAAAACAACCCAGGAAATAAAAAAAGTATAATTGTGGCAAAACACGTGCCAATCCAAAAGAGTAATCATTAATTATTAAATAATAAAATTTGTCTTGAAGACCGTGTCATAGAATGCAGTGGACCATGCAGTGCGCTATGGCAAGCAAGCTAATCACCTGAGATAGCATACTAAAAATGTACACAATGGTGGTGAGTTCAAGAGATATTCAAACATAAACAGTTTATTAATAGAGATGTACAAGTAGCGTATTGTAACAGATAGCTAGTCATTAACAATAAATATTATTTCATAGTGATTTCACAATTGAAGCTGACTGTGTTACGTTGTTGTCTTTGCCACGACTTAACATGTCGTGACAATGTTCATTAGGACAACTTGCACCCGGTTGACCTCGAGTCACACAGGTGGGGCTCGTCAGACCAGTAGTACTACCTAAATTTCCCGCATTCAATATTAACAATTCGAAAGTGTGATGACTTTTCATGATATCAACACTATAATATTGTACACAACTTGAATACATAAAGCATTCGTGATTTACCAGTATGCTATCTCCCCCAAAAGAGAGTAAACAAAAAGTGGGGCATGAACTCACCTGATATGCGTTTAGATACACAGAGTTTGACTTGTCAAATAGAATAGACAGACAACCTTTAGAGGTTACCTAGATCATAAGAGCAGGAGTATGTGTAATCAAAGAACATGTGAAAACCCTAAGTACACTACAACCAAGGACTCAAGATTTCAAACAAAAAAGACATGTTTGACCTAGTTGACCCGTTTGACCCGTGGTGACTTATGTGTTGTAAACCATTCAAGTAATCATACACATATATCATACATAGTTAACATTCAAATAGACCATATGTATGCTATATCATCCAGGTGTAACACTTAGATCATCATACAACCAAGTATCATACAAGTCATGCGAATCTAGAACATTAACATATCCTAGTTATAACACAACTAAAATGTCACACAAGATCAAACCACTCACGACTTCACATCCTAAATCCTGCCAATCCTACTAAGTAGGAGCCTCAGATCCGCACACGTGTATGATGATCATAACCATAATCATTAACCATATGCATTGCATCACAACAATCAATCACCATCCCAAACATGATGTCCTTACTACTAATCAACATCCAAATCATACATGATCATAAATTTCCAAATATCATTCATGATTAGCCCGGCATCACATACAACCAAATTAACATGTTCTACCACATTAGAACTATTCATGATCATACTAACTGTTTCTAACATCCAAACATGTTCAAGCTATCATTTTTCAGACTTTAGGCAAATAAAGTTTCCCTTTGGGAAAGTACATCCCAACATCTATCAACCATCAACGTATTCATGAATTCATCATAATTATACCATCTCAAGTCATAACAATATCTAGACATGATCAACATGCCTAATCACCGTAATCTACCATCTTCATAAACAAAGTTTCTACTTTGGCAAGCTATGAACCAACAACATCCATTCAAAGATTTCTAGCATTCATAACAAAAACTAGCATCTAATCATCATCAAGAACACATCCAACCATCAATCCATCACTAGATCATCATTACATGCAAAATAAAGTTAATATATTAGTAACCTATGAACACCAACTTCAATTCACCAATTTTTTGCAAAAATCAATGTATCCTAACATTCATACAACCTACTAATCATCATACATTCATAAAACAATCATCCGTCATGCATTATCATGGCATAATCGACGTTAACTAACATTCATGATAATCGACGTTAACTAACATTCATGCTTCATCTCAAAGTCATGATCAATCCACTAAAACTAGAATCATGCTAATCGACGTTATAACATGTATTCAATCTAACTAAATACTAACATCATCAACCAACATCAATTTCGACCCATGAAGGCAATTCACGAATTAGGGTGGCCCTCAACAAAAACTCACAAAAACATGAAAAATCTAACCTTTAAATGTGTAATAACTTGCAATTGATGATCCTACATGTTGTATGCCTTGTAATCGAATCAAATTGTGTTTTGATGCTTGTTCTAGGTGATTCGTAAGGGAGGGGGTTGAGATGGGAGATCGCGGCGAAAGGGGTGGGTGTGGGGCTAGGGTTTTGTTTTATTTATTTTAATTTACATATTTACCCTTTTAGCCCTTGTAATTTGTATTTTATAAAAACTAGGCTTTAAAACTCTTTGTAATGTGTTTTTAATCATAAATATAAAGATATAAACTTATGAAAATCATTATATATCTTATCTTTATAAAAACACAGGACATACGAATAAATAGGCACGTTTCCGCGTTACGCGATTAATTTTCTAAGAGTAACTTTTTAAAAACATGTAAACACATATAAACATAACCCAATAATCACATAATCAATTACATTCACTCAAATTAACATTATCCATTATTATTAGGTCACCAAGTTAAGACCAACTAGTGTGTGCTCACGGAACATGTATACAAGACTTAACGGAACTAACGGAGTTGGTAACGGAAATTACCCGATGTCAATTATCCCCATGTTGAAAGAATTTTCGTCCCGAAAATTGCGTTACATGGTGAGAGTGTTCCATCATGGTCTACTGCATTGGCACACAAAATCAAAATGACGTGAGTTTGGATGAGTTGTCACATCATCCCCATGTTTGAAAGAAATTTCGTCCCGAAATTTA
The DNA here is from genome assembly GCA_025506515.1 of Flaveria trinervia. NCBI lineage: Eukaryota > Viridiplantae > Streptophyta > Magnoliopsida > Asterales > Asteraceae > Flaveria > Flaveria trinervia. The sequence continues at coordinate 61,389,299 of CM046453.1, forward strand.
AATCAATACCTCGTCTGCTGGCATCGTCCCTTCGAATAGTTGAGGGTACTTAAGCTTCATTTGATCTTCCCGTTCCCATGTGAATTCCGGTCCACGTCGCGAATTCCAACGGATTTTAACAATAGGTATCTTGCTTTGCTTAAGTGTTTCACCTCACGGTCCATCACTCAAATGGTTCTTCGATAAAATGCAATTGTTCATCCACTTGAATTTCTTCTAGTGGTACGACCATTGTTTCATCAGTTATGCACTTCTTCAGGTTTGACACGTGAAACATCATGGATCCAATAGCGAATTAGGTAAGGCTAATCGATAGGCTACTGGACCTATTCTTCCACTATTTCAAATGGTCCAACATACCTTGGATTTAGTTTCCCTCGTTTGCCAAACTGAACTATGCCTTTCCATGGTGAGACTTTCAACAAAACCTTGTCACCAACCTGAAACTCTAAAGGTTTCAGTCTCTTGTCATCATAACTCTTTTGTCTGTCTCGCGCTGCAGCAATACGGTCCCTATCTGTATAATCTTATCAGTCGTCTCATGAATTAACTCGGACCTGTTATCTGACAATCACCAATTTCAGCCCAGCAAACCGATGATCTACATTTTCTCCCATACAGCGCCTCGAAGGTGTGCTGTATGCTAGTATGATAACTATTGTTTATAAGAAAACTCCACCAATGGTAGGTGAACTTCCCAGTTATTCCGAAAGTCAATCCACAAGCACGTACATATCTTCCAACATCTGTATGGTACGCTCACTCTGGCCAT